>VZTL01069468.1:222-20143 GCA_013400535.1 Scopus umbretta | reverse complement strand
CCCAGCCGGAACTTTTCTCCCTATTTGTTTTCTGCTTAATGAAAACTGAATAGAAATATTTTCTATTAATGAACATTGATGGAAGCTGAAGTCTGGACAGGATGGCAAAAAAATAGAGAACGGTGTCATCCTCTGTACACAGTAACACTCTCCACAGTCCTCCCATGCAGTCCGACAGATGTCAGCTTTGCTGCCTCATTGGACCGTTTCTTCTTCCTATTGTATCATTTTCTTTTCTACAGCTTTGTGTGCCTAGGATGATCTTTCTGAGATAGGTTGCAAAGCTGCTGGCCTTTCCCTGTCTAAATGCTGCTTGAATGGTCCTGCTCTCAGGAAGGAGTTTTCTAGCAACAGAATCAGAAAGAATTAAAAGAAAGCTAAGTCTTGCACTTGATGCAGACAAGTAAAAACATTGTGCTGGTGCAACAATTAGTGCTGCACTTGACTTGTTTGCTGTAGTTCATCTAATAAATGCCTGCTTCTTCAGGACTTTCACATTTAATTAGCTGTAAATTAATTAGGATAATTTTGACTGACACTGCTGCCTTGTTTTTTCTGCTGCTTATGAAAAAATCATGTGGTTTTGCTTAGTTGTGCAGTTATGTTTTGCTGTGGAAAAATCTAATTGTAAGCTATGAGTGGCATAGCCAGGAATCACCATGGAGGCTGGTCTCCACTTATTAATGGATTGCTGTCTGGTGTTTTCTCTACTTGTTTGGCTCCCCCTTCTTCTCTTCATTTTAAGTGCAAGTTCTCTGTTATTGTTAGATCTTTAAATAGTGAAGCTACATGATGGCCTTTTATTCACTGCACTTTGTTTCTCAGTCTGTCGCAGTGGTGCTAGCAATCCATACTTGGCTATCTCCACATTCTGTTTTCATAGTCTTTTTCTAACAGGAACTGGGAGAGGAACAAGACTCTGTAAAAATGATCTTGTTTCAAGATTTCTTTTATGTGTCTAGTAAGTGTGGAAAATTACTGACAATAGTATCTTTGCTGTTGCATGGAAACTTTAGAATAACTTTTGCTTTTGTAAGAGTTAAGACTAGCAGCAACAGCCAGAGTCAGGTTTTTAAGCAGTGATGAGCATGGGAGGGGAAGGAAGAGGGGGTTAGAATAAATCCTATGCTTTTTTCCCTCCATAATCTTGACCAAGGCATTTTGTTTGGCTTCATGTGGAAGTCTGAAATTTCAAATTAAATAAAATTGCCTTTAACATACCCCTCTTCTTACTCAGTTCCACAGTTATTTTGTAATAGCATTGTCATCAATGTAACAAGATTAAACTGAAATTGCCTATATCGAGTTAGATTTTGCTGAAGAAGGCACCCTGTGCCCAAAAGCATGCTTGCTTTTTCAAGCTGTATCAGCTAATCTAATAAAATACACCATTTTTACAAAACTCTCTTCACTTATGCCCATTCCTCATATCCTTCTAAATCAATAAATAAAGTTAAGGGAATCTAAAAATAAACTGGGCTGTTTTTGTGGAAGGTTCCCAAGCATACCATGCAAAGCACCTTGAGAATCTGGGTATGTATTTGCTCAGCAGTATTCCTCCTGGGGCACAATTGCTAGGAAGAAAATTAAGTGAGAGATGAGGACCTGAAATTTTTTAGAATAGGACTCTTCTCATTTTGCATAAAAGACTTTTGTACAGACATTGAATCCTAGAGCCATGCAAAGTGGTATGGTAAATTTTTTACTTCTCAGTGGGTCCTTTCTTAAGAGCTTAACTGCTTTGAACACCACCATTTCATACACCACCTGAAGTGCAGATGTATTTCCTTCTTATATGCTGGGTTTGAACTGGACGCTTTGGTATTGCCATAACCACTTTGCTGTGGCAGGTAAAAAGATTAAAAGCACATTTCTTTAGTGTATGCTGGAGTGTTTCAAGCAAAAATCTCTTAAAGATGTGTTGACTAACTCATACGCCTGCAGTTAGTACGGCACCATTCCTTTGAATTCGTTAATACAATGTAATGAAAATATTCATATTTATCTAACCTTTCGATCCTCATCTCAAGATTTAGGATTGAGATGTGGTTGTAACCTTGCAAATGCAAGACTAACTTGCAGCAAAGTAACCTATTACTGCTGATTCTAACTGTTCATATGGAAAATAAATTGTGAATTCACACTTTTTTTTCTTTTTTTCCTCTTCACCCAGTCAGCTTCTTAAGTGGAACCTTCTAAGGCAGTGTCAGAAGTGATATCAGTCATTGAAATGGTTTGTCTCCCACTTGATTTAGTTTCTGTTATTTGAAATCAAAGTACTTCTACGATACCATAGTAAACATGAGACCAGTATGGTACTGGGGATGCTCTTAATCGCCAGGAACTCTGAAGTACTTCAGAGAATTGAGACCTGAAATTTCTTTGGGGTCATACATAGCTTTGTGAAGTGAGAGAGATGCCCATCTAATGACGTTGTCAGGTATTTGGCAAAATATCTGTTGGAAGATTGTTTTGAACCTCCCTACTATATTATTATTATTATAGGTTGTCCTGTTATCCAGAGATTTTTGTGTTGATTGTGCGATACAGACAGATTACCATCCTCACATGTGGTGTTCCAGATTCTGAAATTCTTACTTTTTCTTCACTAGTTGGTACTTAAGAACTCGCATTTATAGGAGTTACGACTTCAGTGTAGGTAGTCAGGATTTAAATCAACAAACAAGGACTTTATCTGATTTTCATTTTGCACTGACCATTGAAGTCACTTGGTTGGTGTAAATTTAAAGATATACCTTCTTTTATCCTTAAAAAAGATACTGGAACATTGTTTCCCTGAACAATACTCCTCTTACAAAAACCTCTCACTGAACAACCCACTTCAGGAAGTTGCTTGTGCATTTATTTCATTGCACATATTCCGAGATAATCAAACCACGCTGAGAAGGCAGGTTATCATCTCTCCATGTGAAGAGTGGTCTTATGTCTTTAATCTTGCTTGCCTATGTGAAAAGCAGGCAACCTGGAGGGAAAACTGCATGCCTTTACTAGTGTCAGAACCAATCATCTACATTAGTGCTCGAAGACTCATCTTTTACATTTTCAACTTTCTCTGGCAGGATTGACTTTTGTGAAGCAGAATGAGCTCACTGGGGGAAAACAGAAGCTGGGATGGTGTCAACTGCACCTTTTCTTCTTTTAAATCTACCTAGGTGGACAGTAGGAGGAAAAACTTTTCCCTAAAAAATACGTACAGGAGAAAAAGAGTATTTACATGGATATTGTAATTAAAATTCTATCACTCTCCCAGTTTCTCTGGGAAAGACAATTTGGAACACTCTGGAAAGGGGGGTTCATATCAATGTGATATGAAAATATATCAAATTGATGCAAATTAATCTTATACTGAGTTATAAAATGTAAGCATCTGATAAGTTGTCTGTGAGAGCTTTCAGTGATATTGCTCTCGGATTGTGCTTAACTTCATTATAAATGATTGTAAACAAAGCGTTGTCCTGGGTTGCACCCAGTGTCTTCGGAGTCTAGGATGTGACAATAGAAGAAATGTTCATAAACTACTCTTGATGTTAATGATAAGCTACATAAATCAATGGAGTTGTAGAGAATTTTGACTGATTTCCAATTTGGGTGGGATCTGACCTGTAATAAGCAGCTGGACTGAAGTCACTGTACTTACCTCATGTTTTGTGTGAATTCCGCCAGATTAGGAAGCAAAAAGCTGCGCTTGCCTTTTCTTACCCAGCATGTGACCTGGAAACCTGTTGTGTTGTGAAATACATATAGGCACAATGTATGGAGGGGAAAGCTTGAGCTATCGATGCCTATACTCAAATAACTCATTCCTCTCCTTTCTCTATTATTTTAATCCAACGAGCACAAGAAAAGAAAGAAGAAGATGGAGCATTAGTAGCGACTCAGGGGAAGTCAGGAGGAGACCTTGTGCTACTAAAGCCTTAGTCCTCACTTGTGTTATTAGCAGCAGTGATTCAGTGGTCAGATAACGGAGTTCTCATTAATTCACCTTCTGTTCTGCTCATCCCTCTGTGGTTAGCACTCATGAAGCAGCTCGCCGCCCTTTGCTGCACATTCAGAATATAATGTTCCCATTTAAGCAGCAAGGCATATGGAGTTCTTTGCATAAACACTGTTAGGTGCTTGTACGTACTTACAAGGCAATAATATGACTGCAGTTATTATCCAATTAAACAGGCAGAACATGACAGGAATAATAAAATCAACATAATAACTCCAAAGGAGAAAGTGTTAATTAAATGTTATCTATATCCAAAATACTTTTAAAATTTCAAGGGTTAAGAGGATTTTAATTTTATGCTTATTTTATTTTATGAATTACTTGGGACAGTAAGGTGTAAGTCAGATACCACTGCTACAGTTTGCAAATAGCAATGAAGTACCATAATCAAGATTATGCAAAATAAGTTCTGATCAAAGTGAATTTTCTTTCTTTTATCTTTCTTTTTCACTTTCCCAAAAGTGAGTTCTGATCAAAAACAAATGATCAAGAAACACAGATTTTGATCCACTCCTATGGCATGAGCTGATGCTAATTATGCCATTTGTGACATTTATATAAGAGTGGAGCTCACAATGGAAAAAATTGTGTAAGGGCTAGGTTGATTAACAACGTGGCATCTGAGATTTTTTTTTTTTTAATTGCAGTGCCAAGCAGACCAATTTGGAAGGCAATTGGGTTTGTACTGTGCTTCCAATTTAGAAATCTGCCAGTGAATTGTGCTGGAGAGGAAACTGTAATTGAGAAACTGCAGTTAGGTGATTGTGTTTGCATATATCTAGACAACCTTCCTTAAGGGGACTGGGGAGAACACAGAGGGAAAGGACTTTCCTTTGTGTTTTTCTTGACCTCTGTGAAACAGTACATCTGAACTGGTCTACATACTTTTGATCAATGGAAAAATTTTGAGCTTAGTTTGTAGCACTCACGTGTTTCAAACTCTGTATGCAGCTACTTGTGCCTATACTGAGCTGCTGCACAGCAGTGCTCCCTGTAGTGAACCCTCCAAATTCCTTTTTGGTGTGCAAAGACTGCTCTAGTTTTAGGACTACACAACTGCTTGTGTCCTAGTATTGGACTCTCACTCCTCAGGACCTCAAGCAGATCACTGAATCCTAAGATATGGAGCACTATATGCCCGTCTTGACAGCAACAAGAGTGGTAGCCCCTGGGGTTCATGCAGGCTTTCAAAGATACCACTCACGGGGCTCTCAAAAGCAGCTGTATACTGAAGTTGGTCTTATGGCCAAAGTGGCTACAAGTGTTCCTTTATGTATTTAGGACTTTTTTTAGCCTCTTAGGAGATAAGTTGTATTTTCACAGATTGTCTCTTATACATGGTTCAGTACAATATCATGAAGCATTTGTATAACTATTAAATAAGCAGCTCAATGATCTGTAGTAAATGACTGTTTGAGGGAACAATCTCAATTTGATGGATTTTCTGGCTTGCAATGACAGACCTGATGTCATGCTCCATGCTGGAGCAGTTATATTGTTTCATGCTGCTGGCACTGAAAGAACGCAACCCCTTCCATCAGTAGGGAAGAGAGTTTGGCAGGAATAGCTTTGAGAGTAGTGATGTTTCCTACAATGTTAAATTAGATTGGACCCCTTGGACAGCTGTTTGCTTTGTTGTTTGTTTGTTTTTAGAAGAAGACTGGGTTGATGTTAGGATTATCTATTCATTGCGAGTGAGATTCAGTCTTGCAAGGAAGTAATCTCAAAATGTTTGTCCATTACAAGCCTTTAGAACTGGATGTGGGTATAGAAAGGATAAGCTAATGCTGACTAGTAAGAAATGTCTTTAGTTGACTGGTATAATTTATGCTGATAGTTAGAGACATACAATCACACTTTATAAACATAGTCTAGTACAGATACCCTTTTTGTCTTAAATCTCCAATGTTGACATAATATCAGTGCTTTTCAGATGACAATTATGCAGGGAATAAATCCTCACTGTATACTGGTCTGAAGAAAAGGTATGTCAAACATATTCTTAGTTGCAAATCTGCAACAAGCATTAGATTGCCTATAATTTTTTCACACAGTATTTTTTTGACAAAAGAAACTGCTGAGAACAGCTAAGGCGGCAAAATCTACATATCACCCAGAGACATCAGCACAGTCTACCTGCCCTTTGCTGACTGCTCATTTTCAGATAATTCTGCATATTTTTGCATAATGGGCCTACTATAATTTCTATTAATGGGTTTTCAACGTGGAGATTTTAAAACAAAATACCTTCTCTCTCTTGGCTATGACAAGGCTTCTTCCTAAGTCATTATTACCATGCAGTTAGTATTGCGTTATACAATTGGGAAAAACTAATTAGACAAAACAGGTAACAGTGCTGAAAATACACCAGCCATATGCATTTGAAGTGAACTGCTGCATACTGTTTAACTGTGAATGCACTGAGGAATGCAGTAGCTTGTCTGTCTTTTGTTGTCTTTCTGTCAAAATTGCTCGCCTTTCTAAAAGATGTATTCTGAACACAGTTTCTACGACTCCACTGAGGAATCCGAGTCATGTTCTTTGGTTTGCATAACTGGAGATCAGACTAGATGATCATAGTGGTCTCTTTCTTTAAAAGCTTTATGTGCCATATTGCTGGAATCAGTCCATACAAAACCAGCATGTGAAGTCTGCATTTCTGCTGAGAGCAGAACAGTTTGAAGTAGGAGGGGGGAGCTGTGAGTGTTTGGAGCCAGTGATTTCTCTCATGAAGTATGTGTTGTTTGGACTTGCTCTGCAATGGAAGAAATTGAGGGTTCCTTAGTTCCTCTGGTTACATCTGTACTAAGAAGTTAAATGTGCCTAGGTCCACTCCCTGTTGTTGAACCTAACTGGCACAGAACAACTGATATCCATACTACCAAACTCTTACCCTCCTGCAAAGGTACTCTGCAACCAGACTGCTACTAGAAGTGGTCACTGTTCTCTGCTACCTCCTGAATCATGCCTGGGAATTGTCTGGAAGATTGCAAGGTTAACATGGGCCAAAAGCATGTCAGGGACTGTTATGGCAGTCTAACAGTAGAGATGATTACAGCCCAGTGCCCCGGAACTTTCCTTGACCTTTTACTAGCATAAACATAACCTGTGGGGTAACACCATTTAGCTTAATTTCTCAGCCTTTGTGCTTGGGATAACTGCCTGTAGGTTGTTAGCAATGTATATGAGTTATTATTTTAAAAAGAAGCTACCCTTTGAAAAATGAAACTTGAAAGCTCTTTGTGGCTACTATAACATTACTGCTTCCTAGATGTGAGCGGTGGAAAAAAGCTGCATGTTATGTTACTTCCTCTGTTCATAGTTCAGGATTATTCTCCATGACTTTTTTTTTTTCATGTGTGAACCAATTTTAAAGCAAGCAGACAGTGTGTTTCAAAAAGACTCCTGGTACAATTACACTATATTTGAGCATCAGAATGAAGAGGCATCTATGTTAAGATTTGCAATAGAAAAAGTAACTTGTTTGTCTTATTAAAATTGCTGACGGCAAATCGGTTTGTGTTCTCGTTGTACTCTAAAAGCATGAATTTGTGTCAGACAAATCGTTGTTGCTTTATGGGGAACTGCAGAAGGAGGAGCTTTTTCCGTTGATCAGCCCCATACACACATGGCTTGGGCTTACTGGAATTGCAAATGCCATGTTTCCTTCAGGCACTGACTTTTGGAAGAGGGAAGGAACCGAATGAAGAAAAAAGGTGACATTACCGCGTGGGATTCTGAAGTCAGTAGACAGCTATTCATATAACTCAGCATTAGGCCCTTGTCATAACTGCTCAAGTAAGGGGGACAGCCTGCATTTTCTTTCCAAGGGATCCTGCTGATTTCAAAGGCACCTGGGGAGCTAATTTAGATGCTGAAATTTAGGTATACAAGTTCTGCTTTGTTTTAACTTCCGGTCTGGCATAGACAATTGAAAAGTAACTTCTTTCTTTACATTTTACTGTTTACAACATGGAGATAAAGCTACTGCCCCAATTTCCACTTACATTCCTGAAATAAGTCAGAATTACTTAAGATACTATACTGATAAAGCCTCTATGTATATAAGAAAGATAGTAGGTACAACACTTGCCTCTGTTGCAACCTTAGCAGAGGTTGGGTGTTTGCATACCAGCCTCTAACCAGAGCTGGGCTCCTGCTTCTGCCATTCACCTCTTACTCCAATGAGTATTTTAGGGCAGAGCTGTTTGACCAGTTACACTTGCACTCCTCTGCCTGCATATGAATGAGATGGTACGTGTATTTAGTGCTTGTGTTTGCCATTATGGGGATACTGGTAAAAATGGAAGAATTAAAGGCACCAAAACCTCGTATTTATAACATATGCACAGACCAGCAGAAGCAGCGAGGGCTTTCTTCTCATTACCCAATGGCTCAAGTCCCCCAAAAACTTGGAGAGATCACATATTAGCGTACCCAGGTCTTCTGTCTATAAATCTATCAGCTATGGTGAAGTTTTACAATAATTTTCTTATTAGTTAGAAACTAGATTGAGACTCCTTATGTGTCCTTTAAAAGACACTAAGTCTTACACAACTTAATTTTTCTTGCATATGTGTGTGTAGAAAACAAGCAGGGTTTTGCAGTTCACTGGTGAGTGCCTGCAAGTCTGGAAGAAATAGTGAGTTAGGTAAAGCTATTCCTTTTACATCTTTCTCGAGCTAATATCTCACCCCAACTTTCATTTTGTTTTTCTCCCTCAGTATCTCTTTGCTCACTACTGCCAGCCAGCAAAACCTGCTGAAGCTCAATAAGATGAAATAGCTAGGTCATACTGCAGAAAGTGCTGATGTGAGCTGTTTCTTAACAGGTTGAGCTGTTTTCCCACACAACCCTGTGGATGTGCTGAAACAATAGATTTTTCTTAGTGTATATATGTTCTTCTTAGACTTATGCTATGTATGTACAGAATAATTTTTAATGGTGCAGGACTAAGTATTTCCTGTCCTATGCCTCAAAAAATAAATAACTTGCTATATTACAATAGTTAACAATTCCCACTACATCAAGATCAGGATTATATAAAACAAAAACCTGGAATGAAACAGTCTGAAATGTCACTGTACATTAAAATGCCATGGTATTACAATGCAGTGCTAAAGGGATTATACATTTACAATAGGACAGTGATGGACAAACTGTGTGATGGCAGATCTGACTGGTTTTGTGAGCGTGATCCCACACTGATCAGGTAATTTAGGGCTTTGTCTTGATTCATTTTCATATGTACACATTAAATGAAGTGGTTAAACCTGTCATGACAGAAGACTCCTAAAAATAAAAACAAATGTTAGAACACTGAATGAGGCAGGTAATTTCTGCATTTTGTGTAGGTTTGGAAAGCAGGAAATGGAGTTGAGAAAGTTAATTCTCAGATGAAGGGCTTCATGATAGGCCAGAAAAGCATTGTAAATGATGACATAAAACGGAGGAAAATAGGAAAAAGTGATAAAATGTCATTTGCAGCTATGTGGAATTTCATTTTAACTTTAATTACCAACACATGAAAAAAATACATCTGTGCTTTGCATATAAGAAGAGGATAGCCCCTTTTTCCCCTGCATGCATTTTGGGAAGCTAATGTGTTTTCTACCTTAGTTTAGAACACTTTATTGCCAACACTTATTCTAGTACCATTTCACCATTTCACTTTTTTAATCCAAGGATCTAGAAGCACTTGAAAGGCATCAGTGAATTTAACCGCATGGTTGATGTCTGCAAGGTAGGTTGGTATTGTCCCTAAAATATTATTACAATGAGAGAAACTGAGGCACAGAGAACCTCAGAAAACAGGAT
The DNA here is from genome assembly GCA_013400535.1 of Scopus umbretta. NCBI lineage: Eukaryota > Metazoa > Chordata > Aves > Pelecaniformes > Scopidae > Scopus > Scopus umbretta. Next base: position 10,311 of record VZTL01069468.1, on the reverse strand, counting down.
TGTATTCACAGGCACAGTGAACCATGTGTCCAGTAATATCCTTCAGTGCTGGCACTTTTCAAATACCTTGGAATCCTAATAAAAGATCTTTGGTATATGCAGGGCTGACAACATATCAATAAATATTAGTGTAAAACATTTATTGTTGATTTGCTAACTTTATGGTCTGTATAGAATGATTTCCAGCATGGCACTAAGGTTGATATTCAATGCAGAGGGGTTAATAAGAAAATATTGAAGTCCATACACACAGAGCAAGAGTTTTTTGAATTTCTTTGGAGATGATATTCTGGTGTTTACTGGCAGTTTTGCATTAATGACATACATCTCCTTTAATTTTATTTCTCTTATTGTGCAGATAAAAATGCATATGTAAATAAAATCTTGTTTTGCCAAAGTGCTTTTAGAATTTTAGCCTTAGTGATTAGATCTAATGAAGACGCAGCTATTGATTTTTCTGGGGACAAGAGTGCTTTTATTACGTAGAGGTTACAGTTCTACCAATTTTCACAATATCATGAAATATTTTTTCATTATAAGTCTGGTAGGAAGGCAGAATGGAAACTTTTTTGCAGTCTCTGTGACCTTCTGAATGATTCTGTCTAATCCTGCATTTCTCTGCCTGAAGTACTAGTTATACAAGTTGCCTATTTAGAAAAGTTGAATTCTGTATTTCTTGTATACACAAATCACCTAAAACTCACGTGGAATCAGATTTTGATTGATTTGTACAGTTCATTCTTAAATCTACCATTTAAGAGTAGTAGTCACATAGTTAAAACCAGCTTTTTCAAGTAAACATGGCTATAGAGCTGGATATGTTCAAAAGATGTACTGTTTGGAAGCGGTCCCTCATAATCTTACACAAATAGATTTATTTCCCACAAGGCTCCCATTATCTTCTGCAGTAACTGGGCCATAAATGCTAGTTCTACAGGAAAACTTTTTTAAAAAATAAATTTCACATTTTAGATAAAGTGAGAAATCGTTGAAGATGCTTGAACTTCAGATTGCTGTACCGGTAAGATATACGGAGCTTTATTTTAAGAAATGACAGAATGGTACAGCCTCTGCAGCATGAACTGCAGAAGTTGTAGCCTTGCCTGCTTTTTGTCACAGACTGGGATGTGTAGATCGATGCTGACTACCAGAAAGTTTCCACAACTGTGTATTGGCAAAAAGAGTTTAAGTGCTTATCTGTTTTTAAAAACAGTTATCTTACTTTTGGCATCTGCCCATTGAATATATATATATTACTTTTTTTTTTCTGGTGCTTAGAGCATAAAATATACAGGATCTGCAATTTCAAGTCAAGAGATAAAAGATTCTGTCTCATGGTAGGATGTTCAAGCTATTTTCTTGAAGCCATTGGAAGTTTGTTGTTTCTTTCCACTGTATTGTCACTGTTTGATGTATTGGTAAGTCTTGAGCACTGAATTAACTTCAACTCATAGTCACTCTTCATGCAAAAAGCACTTTAAATGCTCTTTTTTTGTGGGAGGTGATGGAGTAAAAGTAATTAAAAGAACGTGTGCCGTTGCTCAGTAAAGCGATCTCCTCCTTTTTCCAACGTACGCCTGCAGCTTGTTAACTTGTACACAGCCGTATGGAGTTAGCTTTAATTGAATTATATGGGGTAATGTGGCAGAATCCCGCAAGTCTGACACACGGGGGAATTGCAAGTACCTCAAATGCTGCCTGTGTTATTAATGTATTGCATCCAGTTCCTGTGAAAACTCTTCAGTATAACTTGATAGGATTGTCAAAGTGTTATTTAAAAAATACTGACGAATGGTATTCAGGAGCTAGGCCTCAGTTAGGCAAGACTCTTAGCACTCTGTAGTTATTGATAAAGCTTTTAATTATTTTATCTTTTAGTCATTCTATTTCCAACAGCTTTAACTGTAATTTAACCCCTAACTGTAGTAAAGTAAGCTTTAAAAAAGAAAGAGATGTCTTTCCCAGGAACGTCGGGCTAACAACTGACACGGCACCGCTGCCAGGGAACCCCTCGCCGTCACCTCCAGCGACAGTCCCCAACTCTAAACAATTACAGCGCGGGACAAAGACTTACACCTGCATTCTCCGTTCAGTAGACCGTTGGACAAGGAAGAGCGGTACTGCCGAAGCAGATGGTTGAGCACCCATCTCCACACGCGGGGTATAGCTGGCCAGGCTGTGGCAGCGCAGGGGTGGCCGCTGCGGGAGGAGGCTCCCCAACGGCCCCGCCAGCAGCTGAACCAATCAGGGGGGTATCTGGCCCCTCCGAACCATTCGGAGGCGCGCGGCACCTCTGCGGGGCCATCTTTAAGAACGGGCGGCAAACGCTGCGTGAGAAGGAACGCGGAGGCCGGGGCTGTCGGGAGTTCCTCCGCTAGCTTCCAGGCAATGACTCGGCCGGCACGGAAGAAACGACACATCTCTTGCTGAGTGCCTGGGGACCCAGGGGACTTTCAAATCAGCTACGTGTGACACTGATGCCCCGTCACAACAAAGCCGGTTTGCCCTGCCGGTTGCCCAGCTAGTTTGGGGCTTCACCGATGGTTCCCTGCTGAAGGGATCCAAGCAGATTTGTGCAAAGGCAGCGTGGTAGAATGATGTGTCTTGATTAAGGCTTATTTGAATAGCTTTGTTTTGAGTAAATACAGCTGCAAGGGAAAGGTACAGGCACGCAATCTTGTCAGTGAATTATTAATTATCATCTTTAGCTGCTGGATAAATACAATTAAAGTACTTGGGAGAGAAAAAAAAAACTGGTCAAAATCTTAGAATTCAAGGTAAGGATGCTGCCTTAGCTAAGTAAGGCTGACAGCATCCAGGTAGAGATTCATTGTACTACCTGTGGTCTGCTGAGACTGTTCTACATAAAACAAGCAGGCTTTGCTTCATAAACAAGTTGATTCAACTACCAAGTCCCTGTAGATGGATTTTTTTGCCTTTGTGTTGTCATGAGGGAATAGTGAAAACATCACTTCAATCTTAGTCCAGCATTAAAAAAATATATGGTAGATGTATTTCGGTTTGAATTAATGATATTGAATAATTTCTGTGAAAGAAATTAAATATTTTACTGTCCAAAATATATAAGCTTCTATAATTTAATAGTTTCTAACTGACTAGGTCAGGTAAATGTTCAAACAGTTAGCGATGCATTTTGCAGGCAAGGTCGTTACATTTCTGTTCCACTTGTACACAGTATTTGTCCAAATCAGTGCACTTCATTTTGATATTAGTTGCACAGAAATGACTACTGTTTACATTAATAGATGGGGAGAAGGGAATTAATACCAGAAATTAGTGTCTTCATGGAGTTGACAGAAATGAATCCAGCGAATGTAATTGGAAAGCATGGAATAGAGTTAGTGTTGGAAGTGCTGGTAGTATTGGCTTGGGTATCAGAAATGATAAGCAGTGGAGGTGGGTGGTATTGCGTGTAATATTTCTCCTTTCCACTGAATAGGGAAATAAGGGGTTAGTAGTAGAGTCAACGTACTTTCTATTCTGACCTGTGTTTACTGTTGCCTTGATTTACTAGCACAATGTAATTTCCCTTTTCAGCTTTCCTCTGGTCTTTTCCTGGCTTCTAGCACTCTCTCGATGAGAGGATTGTCTCCAACTATAGTCTGTTTAGTGTCTTTAAATATTGATTATTTTTCTTCCCAAATCAGGACATACGCTAACCTATTTCTTTTACTGACAAGTTCAAACTCCTTTGTCTTTTGCTTTTGTTCTGAGTGTGGGTAAAGTGGTTCTTCTATTTTTTGCAACTGGTTGAATAACCTTGTTTCCTTTCCACGTATAAGGAAGAGAGGAGTTCTTTACCTGTAGCCTTGTCCAGATTATTGTTAGTGGGAATTGTTTTCAGGCTTAAAGACTGTCACTCCCTATTCTGTTAATTTGACTGTAAAAACTCTTGTTGCCAGGAACTTTCTGAGAAAATTCTAAAATAGATGTATGATTAAACTACCTCAAGAGTAGGTAGACTACACTTTGCTTACTATAATATACAGGAATACACGCTCCTGACATTTACATGCGAATAGATTTTAAGTTCACTCTACAAAGCAGCCTGTCTGTTTCTTGACCCAGCCATTTTCTCAAAGGCGATCACAATTCCCTCCCACAAGACTAGAGGTGAAATCCTGGTTCCTCCAAAGGCAATGGAAACTTTTACACTGTAAGATCATTTTGTGCCATATATAGCAAGAGGCTGCTGCTGCCTTGAGGGTTATTCCTCTAACTCCTCCAACTGCCACTTTTGTCCACTGTTAAGTGAACTGAAATGCTGTTTTGAGAACAAGAGAGAGACTTTTAACTGATTCTTTCATGCCCTTATTTACACAGGTCCTGGCTGAGTTGGGTGCATTCTCTATGCCTAAAAATATAATTTCAAACCTTCTCACTGTAATTCAGCTTACCTGAGAATTGTAGAAGTACTGAAAGTACTGTCTGCTTTATTATATTCTTGTAAGATAGTTTCTAATGTATTCTGTATGTCTATGAAAGAAACGTTATCATATGTTGCTAATACTCACTAGGAATACTTTGAACAATCTGGAAGATTGCTACTGGAATATCTTGAGCAAGTGACAGTAGATTTCCCACCGCTTTAAGTCTTTAATCTTAAATGAGATGCTTTTCCAGGGTATATGCCGTTCTCATTTAAACTGTGATCTTGAAGAACAAATAAGCGGTGAAGTTCATCAGCCTGTATTATGTTACAGTTCATATGAGATGACAGTAAATTGATCCTTCTAGCCTCAAAATCTGTCAATGTATTAGAAATTTTTTTTTGTAATTTCAACTGTGGTCCAACTGTCAAAAACATTTGCTAGTTTTACTATTAGTTGTGCACCTCAGTTTATAAACAAACATATTTATATAAAAATAATGTTTATTTATGTAACTAAATATTTATTTAGTTATGTAAATAAATAAACAAATGTTTATTTGTAATGTACATCTCAGTCCTAGCTCATGAATCTTATCATTGGAACAGTGTCATCGTTCAATGGGAGCTTCTGCCTGGTTTTGTCTGTAGTTGCTCATGGAACATTTGTATATAGGTGAACTATTTAAACTAGTTAAAATTGCTGGATGATCAGCTTCATTTTTCATGTTATCATGACACTGAGGTTCTAGAGTAATTAATATTTCCTCATTTCCCTTACAGTTATTGTTAAATTGGATTAGAATTTAATTTGGGGGTCTTTTCTGTTTTGTCCTCTCTGTTGGTCCACCAACCCACGTGGAAATTCATCAAACAAAATGCCTTGCTTGCAGCAGTGAAATAACTTTCAACAAAAAAGCAAATATTGGAGTAACTTTCCTAAGTGGCCAAAATTGTTCAAACGAATTACAGATGATATCTAAATTAAATTTTAGAAGAGACTGTCTAGACCTACCGAAAAAGAATGTGGTAAGTAAAGCTCTACCACTCTGCTATTGGAGAACAGGAATTCTTTCACTCTTCTACATATAAAATGATTCACTTAAAAAGAAATGCCTTCCATGAGGTCTGAAAAGGAAAACACTAAGCAATGATTTTTTTGTAACAAGCAGAAGTTTCAAGTGAGAAATACATCTTTTCTCTAGAGAATAAACCACAAGAGGTAAACAGGAAGTGGTTACTGAGGGCTGGTTTATGGCACTCTTACTCCAAGAAAAATCTTACTCCATTAGCAGCACCATTAAATCCAGCAGTGTCACTCTTAGAAAAAGCTCATATTGCATTCTTATAAGTTGTCACAATCTGACACTACAGGAATATAGTTAATAAGACAGCCATGAAACGTTTCCCCGTGGCTACTCATCTGCACATTCATAATGTATCTGAAATACTTTTTTTTTTTGTTTGTTATCTGTATCTATTCTTGGCTATGAGGTTTTAATACAGAATTCACACAACATCCTGCATCCCTGATGTTTTGCACAGTTCTGTTTCTACCGCTCCCCAACTATTACTGTCTGCCTGTATGATTTCCTTACATAGATCCAAGCACTGACGTGGTCAAAAGGTTAATACATTGCAGGGAAGGAGGAAAGGGTTCCCAAAAGGTTATGAGCTTCCCTAAGGGCTTCATAGCAGCCATGATACCTATATTCCTTTCAGATGGTAATATTTGGTAATAGACTTGCATGCTTAAATTAGTAGATATGCAATTTACATTCCCCTAGTTTGCTCTCAAAGCCTCACTGTTCTGAAGCAATCTATCGCTCTGTGATAGAAGATCCAGCTTTCACTGCTCAGACTCCGAGTGTCTGGAAATGACCCTCTTTTCTCAAAGGTGGGAAATCATTCTGATTTCTGTACCTTAGAGTCTCTTCTGCAAGCTGATTGTTTCTGACTCCCTTTTGCATTCAGTCTTTTTACCACAAAACACAAAATCCTCTTAACATTTTTTTTCCCCAAAACTTACCTTGCAGTATTTTGGTAGCATGATATTAGCTTGCACTGGACTTTCTTCCCTGGAGCCTGGCATCAGAGTCCAAATGAGGTCATTAATCTAAAAAAGTGTAGTGGTCTCATCCTAGTCTTTGTTATGGATGTCTGCGAATTCACATTGCAGAAACAATACCTCGCTCAGTCCAGTTCCAGCGTGCTCTGCAGACTCTGCCTGAGAGAAAGGCTCAGGGCTTCAACAGCGGTATTGCTAATGGTCAGGACTGTACAGCTTGAGCAGTGCTGTGTCAGTATCAGAAAGCTTTTACTGTGCCTGGGTTCCTGTCAGTGCTACTAATTCAATCACTTGCATATGCAATAAATTCACATGAAAAATTAACAAATACCTAGCCAGCAGCAGTGCCCTCTGTTCTTTCTTTTTTTCTAAAAAAAAAAACCTATGTAGCTTTCTCTTAAAATGATTTGGTTTAATGGTTTCTGGATGTTTTCAGTATGTTCTGTATTTCAGCATTTGGTGAAAAAGAAATTTTTCTTTTATTTCTAAATAGCTTCTCCATATTAACCCATGACTTTATGTTATTTAGCTATTATTTCTAATATCTTGCATCAGGTTCTCTTCTAATTACATCTGTATCATCCCTTGAACTAAAAGCATCTCTGCAGTTGTTGGGGGGGTATACCTCAGCAACTTGCAGTGATCTGTTCCCTTCAACTCAAGATCTATCTGATTTTATCCTATTTTCCATCTCTAAGATCCACTTCAGATAATTTTTGGTATGATGGTTAGTAGCAATAGCTCTAAAGGCAGCACAACCTATAGAGGGAACAGGACTTGGAACTCCTCCTCCTAAACAAGGATCCCTAGGGAACTGAGATCCAAGTATCTTATCTTTCCTTACTAACTTTTTTGAGAGGTTGGTGATCCTCCCTGAAGAGCTGGTCTGGGATTCTACAAGCAGTACCCTACAGCTGACATAGTCTAATGACAAAGAAGTGCATTCAAAACTGTGAGAACTACTTAAAGCAAAAGCTATGTCCCTCAACAGCAGGTTTTGTTGAAGCTGCCTTACCTTAACAGCTTAAGAAATGAGGGTGGAAGTGAATGTATATATCCTCCTCTACCCATGGGGCAGACTGAGAGCTATACCAGTTATGAAGTTGCAAGTCTCTTTCTGTAGAGAAAGGCTGTTAAAGCAGCTGGTGACCACAGGGATATTTAGGACCCCTTTGGCATATTCCTTCTGTAGAAGTGCTCCAACGGCCGGGGCTGTGTGTCTCATAGCTATCTTAACTGGCTGGCTCACTCTCAGGGCTGCTTTTTGACACTGTAACAACTAAGAATCACATGGCCAAGGCTGTGCTCCAGGTAATATGAAGGTGTTAATCAAATTCCAGTGCTCACTGAAGTGTTTCATCTGAATTTAGTTATGGAGACTAAAATATCTTAATTGTCTAGGAATTGCCTCTTTCTGAGGCCTTTAACTCTTTCATCTAGCATCAGTCAATCTTTGAGGTATTATCTCTTCAAAACAGGTTGATATGCCTGCTAATTACTGTGTTAGGAACCCTGTCCTGCTCCAAGTGGTGTGCTCTGTTGTTTCTAAGAGTACACCCATTTTCTGGCCCTCTTCTCAGAATTATTCAAACTGGTTCTACTGCTTTAGATAAACTCTTTCACTTCATACCTCTTCATAACTCTGTATCTTGAAAAGCCACTTCAAAAATGTACAGTAGTTGTTTTTTTGTATCCCATTGCTCAATACCAGTCCGTTCCTTGTCCTCTTACAATTATCATATTATGTATTATTAGCCTTAGAAAGCCACCCTGAAACCAAATCATCTTGTTTTAGAATACTAGCTTTATCTATTGCACTATGTTGTTATTTTTCTGCATTGTATGTGAAAAATGGAGAAACCAGAGTAATCCTTCCCTGTAAGCAATAGGTAAAAGAGACTTTCTAACCAAAGTAAGCAATGTTGGTTTGTTCCTGAAGACCATAACGTTTACTTGGCCAGGTTTCCCTGTTTTGGAGAGAGCTCTCTTGTAGTTGGGATTCCATTATCTACATACATCTTCCAACTCCCCTACCAATTCAGTTATGTGAAGGGCAGTAACAGGCTGTTACACTGTAATTTCTGTGTGAAATCTGGAAAAAAAGCTGGGATTCAAATCTAAAGGTTATTTTTAAGATGACTTTTCATTTTTATCAGAATAAGAAATGAATTTAGGAATTAGAAAAGCGGTCTCTATTAACTGCATGAATGTGTCCTTCTGTATGTTCTAATACATCTGGATAACACCCTGTTTAGATGGAAGTGCTTTTATGCCTGTCTTACTGATGGGGAACAGAAGCACATAGATGGTAAGTGTCTTGTCCAAGTTCATACAGAAAATCTGGCAGTGGCAAAGCAGGAGCTCAACCTCAGATCCCACTCTACTACTGCCATAACCATTGGAGGTTACTTCATTATGCATGTGGATCCAGAAAGTTATTGGACAGAACTTGCATTTTAAAAAAATACAATCCATTTGGGGTTGGTCTCAATGTAAATTATTTGTAACCAGCAGATAAGATCCTGTGCAGTTCCAGTGAAGGACTTAAGACCTGGTACATGCAAACTTTGGGGAATTTCATCATTGCTGTGGAAATGGACTTCAGTCTCCTACCAGTACCTTTCCCACGTACCGAACTGTAAGGCAAGGAAGGCCCTTTGTTCTCACACACAGGGAAACACAGGTCTTCAAACTTCTCTCTTTCTCCCCAGATCTGAGCCAAGTGTTGCCTTTTTCAAATCCAGCCAGTAAACAACAGTTTCACAAAAACTGCATAGTTGATTCAGTGCTTTTCTCATCTAACCTATTAGAAGAAATAATCTAAACATAATGGAACCTGCCTTTCTTATAGACAGAGTAGATCACATTTAAAACCCTTCAAGTTGTACAAAAGGTATTTTAGTCCTTCAGCTATTTCTGCAGAAAGTAGATAATGTACCACATACAAATGGAGTGTGAACAGGTACAAATCCCCAAAGTAGAATTTAGCCTACTTCTATGCTAGTTATTTCTCTGTGTTCACTGAATGAAGATACCCCTTTTAAGACTACTTTGAGGCAAGGAACAATGCTTCCTGCTGTGAAAGATTCTAAACAAAACCCTAATTGCACTGAAATTAATGGTATCTTTGTCACTGATTTTACTGGAACCAGGATATCAGGATTTCACTGGGTAGGGAGTAGGTGAACATAGAGTAGTATCTTGACAGTATTTAACACCATCCTGCATGACATCCTTGTCTCTAAATTGGAGAGACATGGATTTGATGGATGGACCACTTGGTGGATGAGGAATTAGCTGGATAGTCACACTCAAAGAGTTACAGTCAACAGCTCAGTGTCCAAGTGGAGACCAGTGATGAGTGGCATTCCTCACAGGTCGGTATTGGGACTGGTGCTGTTGGCGACATGGACAGGGGGATTGAGTGCACCCTTGGCAAGTTTGCCAACAACAAGTTGTGCAGTCAACACACTGGAGGGAAGTGATGCCAACCAGAGGGATCTTGACAGGCATGAGAGGTGGGCCCATGCATATCTTAGGAAGTTCAAAAATGCCAAGTGCAAGGTCCTTCAGATGGGTTGGTGGAATCCCAAGCACAAATACAGGCTGGGCAGAGAATGGATTGAGAGCA
>VZTL01069467.1:26032-49503 GCA_013400535.1 Scopus umbretta | reverse complement strand
TGTTTCTTAAATTATTTTCTTAAAGAGCAATAATCTTGGCTGTGTTGGGACTAGGAAAACATTTCCTTTGATTGGAAGCTATGCCCAGTGTGACATTGCCTGGTAACAGCAGTACTGCAGTAGGCATTTCTGTAATCTGCATTTGGTAGTGGTGGTCTTGCTGGCAGTTCTTTCTGAAGAAAAGATTTATTCATCTTTTCTCTTCTGCATTAGTAGCTGGTATAAATACAAAGCCTCCTTGTGGCCTAATCAATTTATTCATAAAATTACATGAGTATTAAATCTGGGACATTGCTTCTGTTAGGGTCATTCATTAGCGATACATTTCCAGGTCACATTAGCCTTATAGTATGTTTTTGGAGATACTCAGCTGCTTAGGAAAGAAAATGTTAAATGTTTCCAGGTGATACTTTCCTCCTGGATTTAGCTGAATCTGCTGTTGATAGACCTGGTTTATTTTCTTAGTGTGTGTCAGTGCAACGTGTAAATAAAACATGAACAAAAAAGGTGTCCTTTAGACTCCATACAACCATACAATTTATAATGTATTCTGACCACACTTTTTTCCTGGAAGCTTTGTGCAAAGGAAAAGACGAAAGGAGGCGGGGAAAGATTCTTTAACAGTGCTGTCAGCGGGAGTCCTGCAAAGTCATTTAGAACAAATGCTCTTGAAGTTCCTTAGGGAATGAAAATCTTGCTGTGGATTATGGAAGACTAGTTTAAAAAAGCAAATATTAATTAGGAAGGCCCTTCTTTAGAAATTTGAGACTTTAAACTTCAAAACCAGTGTGTCGTGTGCTTAAAGTATTTCCTTCTTCTTGTGGCTGCTATTAGTGATGGGAGCACTATGGATCAAGAGTATGGCCCTGCATACACACCACAAACTCATACTCCGTTTGGGATGCCACCAAGTAGCGCACCTCCCAGTAACAGTGGAGCTGGAATTCTCCCTTCTCCTTCTACCCCTCGTTTCCCAACTCCTAGAACACCAAGGACTCCTCGAACACCTCGTGGAGCTGGTGGACCCGCAAGTGCACAGGGTTCGGTCAAATATGAGAACTCTGATTTATACTCACCAGCTTCCACGCCATCGACATGTAGACCGCTTAATTCTGTTGAACCTGCAACTGTGCCTTCCATTCCAGAGGCACACAGTCTTTATGTGAATCTCATCCTCTCAGAGTCTGTAATGAATCTCTTCAAAGACTGTAACTTTGACAGCTGCTGCATATGTGTTTGCAATATGAACATCAAAGGTGCTGATGTTGGAGTTTACATTCCTGATCCAACGCAAGAGGCCCAGTATAGATGTACCTGTGGTTTCAGTGCTGTTATGAATAGAAAATTTGGCAACAGTTCTGGACTGTTTCTTGAAGATGAACTGGATATTCTAGGACGTAATACGGAGTGCGGCAAAGAAGCGGAAAAACGCTTTGAAGCTCTCAGAGCTACTTCTGTTGAACACGGCAGTGGAGGACTGAAAGAACCTGAGAAACTGCCTGATGAGTTAATACTGTTGCTGCAGGATCAGTGCACCAACTTGTTCTCACCGTTTGGAGCAGCAGATCAAGATTCCATTCCCAAAGTTGGTGCAGTTAGCAACCTGGTACGTGTAGAAGAAAGGGATTGTTGCAATGACTGCTACTTAGCCTTGGAACATGGACGGCAGTTCATGGACAATATGTCAGGAGGGAAAGTTGATGAAGCACTTGTGAAAACTACTTGCTTGCACCACTGGTCAAAAAGAAATGGTAAATATTGAAACCAGCTTATTTTCTACTTGTCCACCTATGACTTTGTTTTAAGGGTTTGTTTTTTGGTGGTTTTCCTTTGTGAATATCGGATGCTTAAGACTGTTCTTCCACCTGCATGCTTGCATAAACCCTGTTTTAACAGTGTTCACAATAACCGTTCCTCTTACGTTCTGTGCTGGTACAGTGTACACCAAGCAGAGTGTAGGTCTTGGAGGATTAAATTCCTAACATAAATTTGAAGTGTTGTGGACAGTTATTGTGGCCTTACATTACACTTTACTAGGCTTATCCTTTTAAAGGAGCTTTTGGTGACTGCATCTACAGAGGCTCTGTGGAATGAGTGTACATAGGAAGTGTAGGTGGTTCAAATGGTGACTGTATTGTCAAGGCTACTGTGATAAATCTTGATTATTCTATGATTCAGTTGGTTTCCCCCCCCCTTTCTTTAAGGGGGGGGCGGTAGTCTGATGGCATGTGTGGCAAATAAAGCCTTCACTCTATGTTGGATCTGCCGGAGATCCTTGAATTTTTCCTTCTAGGGCCTGACTAATGATATACTGTCTCATGGAATACCCTTTATTCTGAGTATTTGCATGCTTCTCCTCTCAATAATAGTCTCTTCAAGAGACTGGCAGGGTGAACAGTGAAAGATGAAACTTTGATAGCAGTTAGCTGCGATTCATAGTTGTTAATGATGAGGAGGAGGACTAACAGTAAAATACAGCTTGGTTTCTGTGTATGGGTGGGGGATTAAGTTGAAAAGCTCAGGCTATAGACAAATCAATGTTTTCAGGCACCCAGGAGAAGACTCAGTGTTACTGTGACCTTGGTATTTAGGATAAGACGATGTAAAGATACCTTTAAACAGTAGGCTGTGAAGTTATAGCCATGCCAAATTTTTCATCAGCTTTTTGTTCTTAAACACTCTTCACTAAATGGCATAGTGGTGGCAAGCTGATGAAGTGGGCTGTGCCTGTTTGAGGCTTCCCTCAACTTCTGTGAAGTGAGCACTGGGTGGCAGTGCTCACTGCCTAACCCTCCGTTATTTGGAGGGAAAATCCTGTAGTCTAAGGGTCATACAACTTGTTTGTGTGTTGGTTTTTTTCGTTTGTTTTGTTGGTGTTTGTTTGTTTTAATTATTTCAGTTTAGTGTTTTTCCACTTAGTTTAAATCATAAGATGGTAAGGCTTTCAAGGGGGAAAAAACTCTACAAGGGGTAAAAAAAAAATAAAAATAAAAAAATTAAAAATTCCATCTGTGTTTCTTTATAAGAGGCTGAGAGGGGAAAAGGGAGAACTCTAAATGTGCGTGGTTAAGTTTTTATATCGTGTCCTTTGGGTGGCCTGCATGTATGTTTCACAAGAGGGACATTCTTTAAAATCAAGGTGGTTTAGGATTCTGCGTTGTTTGTGGAGGGCTTTATTTTATCCTGTTGTTGCCGTAGGCCTTGACCATTTTTTGTCCTTTCAGTTGTGGATGTGAGCATGCAGTGTTCCCAGGACATCCTTCGTATGCTCCTCTCGCTCCAGCCAGTTCTTCAGGACGCAATTCAGAAAAAGCGAACAGTCCGGTCGTGGGGTGTGCAAGGCCCCCTCACATGGCAACAGTTTCACAAAATGGCTGGCAGAGGCTCTTACGGTAAACTGCTGTGTAGACTCCTGTCCGTTAATCTCTACTTGATCCGGCCACCAAACCGCAGTGTCTGGGTGCTCTTCAGCCTATTGGAATTCTAAACAGCATTTGACCTTTCTTTAAACTAACAAGAGCTATTAGACAGGGGAGAATTCTCTTTAGAAAAACAGAAAATATTTATATTCCTTAAAACAGTAGATGAATTCAAGATACGTGTACTTGAACTTAACAGCTTCAGTTGCACTGTTTATATACACCTGATGCTTCTCTAAGTGAGGGACTGAAATTGCAAAGATGGATTTAATGTTGAAAACAGTAATTGCTCTGTATGGTGTGTTTTTTTTTTTTTAACTCAAAAGAATCGCTCCACTTTAATTACTCTAAAAATAGCATAGTTAAAAATACTAGCTTTGAAATGCTTCAAAAAGTGTGCTTTATTGCTCAGTAGTTTCAGAACTATGTTGAAGATCTGAGGTTATCCAGTGTGTTGTCTATGATAAATATTTGGAGTGGCCAACACGTGATGCACATTTACAGATACAAGGTAAATTTTGTGCACTCAAGATTTAAACTGAGTTCATTAGCATATGAGATTGATTTACCACTATGTACCAGAGTGACCTTTCACCAGCAGGTCTTCTGTAGCTATATTTAGAATATGGTAATTATACATCTAGGGTACATGTAAATGCATGTTTTTAAGTTCTCTTTTCCTTCTGTGATCCTTTACGTATCTGCTTAGACAATTGAAATGTCTTCCCCCTCTTTTTGATCACGCTGTGGGGAAGGCTTCTTGGACAGCAAAGATCCATTCCTGATCGTCTATATACTGATAGAAGTATTAAACAACTGTGGAACTTCTTCTTGAGGCCCTGAGAGATTTCAATTAAAAGTAATTAGATGATGCTTTTTTGCAGAGGGTTGGATCATACATGCAGGTTTTCCATTTGTATCTGTTAAAATGAGAACTATTCCATTTGTAATCAGTGCTACTTCCTGTTAGATGCTGGGAACGCTAGTGGTTTTTCTGTTCACATTTCCTAGAAGCAGGGTGTTAATTTTAAGCTTTCTGCTTAATATATTGAAAAATGTGTGTCTTGCTTTTCCAGGAACTGATGAGTCCCCGGAACCACTGCCAATCCCAACATTTTTGTTGGGATACGATTACGATTTTCTGGTGCTGTCTCCGTTTGCTTTGCCGTATTGGGAGAGGCTGATGTTGGAACCTTACGGATCTCAAAGAGATGTTGCTTATGTTGTGGTGTGCCCTGAGAATGAGGCTCTGCTGAATGGAGCAAAAAGCTTCTTTAGGGATCTGACTGCAATATATGAGGTACATTATTTATGGCGGTTAGCAGTGAAATGGATTTTTGAAAGACGGTTTCTAATACATACTCATAACTGCTTATCAGGCTTGTCTCAGGTGATATAAACGCTTGCAGAGAATGCTGTCTTGGAAAGCTGCTAGAAAGGATTTTAGGAATGGGCACTTGGAAGATAAGGGTTGTTCATGCTGCTCGCCATTCCTTTTAGTAATAGCTGTTTTGAGAGTTTTTATCTGATAAACGCCACTCAGTAGTAAAACTCTGTACTACCACTTTAATTGTTTTAGCTATGTTTAATTAATTAATTAAATGCATGTATTACTTGGATTGTGATTAAGGTTAGAGTAGATGATGTATGAACCTGCTTTTCTTGCATTTAAGAAAACCCGAGAATAAACCATAAAATCACTATTAAATATTTCATACTGCTGTAGTATTCCAGAATTAAATGTTACTTTGGATTATCATAAGTAAACTGTGAGTTCTGTCGCGTGTGTGTATGTATATATATCTATATGCTCCTCTGTGTGATATTAACAGCTTTTAAGGCTTACAAATTCCTTATCTTGCATCTTCTATATTACCTTCTTTGCAGTCATGCAGGCTTGGTCAGCACAGACCTATCTGTAAGTTACTGCCTGATGGGATCATGAGAGTTGGACCTACTGCTTCAAAGAAACTTTCTGAGAAGTTGGTCACAGAATGGTTCTCACAGACAGCTAATGCCAACAATGAAGCATTTTCCAAACTCAAACTATATGCCCAAGTTTGCAGATATGAGCTGGGTATGATATTTTTTTTTAGTGTTGCTTATTTCATATAATTACCACTTTCTCCATTCCAGTAGAGGAGAAGAAATCATTGCATTTATTCATTGAATTTTATTGTTTGTTGCAGTTTTCTGGTTTTAGGCTGGGGCCGGGGAGGGGAATCCAAAACCCCCATATATTTAGATATGTGCTAAAAGGGCTTCTTATCATCTAGCAGGATCTTTAGGGAACGGCAGTGTTGCTGCCTGACAGGGAGACTTTGGTTGTCCGTTTGTAGTGGTGACTTAAGTTCTGAAGCAATGGTTTCTAGCAGTTCAACATGGCTGGAAAAAAATATTTTTAAAATAGATTTCTGGATATTTCTGAAGGACTCTTATAGGAGAGTACTAGATTTGTAAATTTAATACAGATATCTTAATATGAGAGGTAAAATGTATGCTAAGGGTTTGCTCTCTGTTTTGTTAAAACTATAAACTTACATAGATGAAGTATGCTTAAAACTAGCTGCAGTATAAAATTCATGCTTTTTTCTGGTTTTAGGTCCTTATCTTGCTTCTCAGCCTTTGGACAATTCTTTACTTTCCCAAACAAATCTGGTTCCTCCCTCCAGCCAGCCGGCCTCTGCTCTGCCCCCGGCAACAGCTAACGCTGGAAACCCTAACACTCCATCGTCTGCTTCTGCGGCTCCCACCAGTAATACTATGACAGCAACGTCAAACAGTGCCATGTCTTCTGCAGCTACTACAGCTAATTCAACGTTGACTACCACTGCCCCATCATCCTCTTCTGCCAACATAGGCAGTGGGATACCAACAAGCAAGCCTTCTTCATTTCCGCCTTTTAGCAGCATGAACAATGCCACTTCTGCCTCCCTGCCCACTCAGGCTGCGGCAGTCCAAAACGGGCAAACAGGAGGACAGCAGCAACAGCCAACACTGCAAACAGCAGGGATGTCTGGAGATACTGCTTCAGCGCCTGCACAGCCCCATCCAGAGGTTTCTGAAAGGTAACGAACTGCAGAGCCAAACCTGCTTGGCTGAAAACAAAACCAAAAAAAATCCACCTTTGCTCAGCTGATGTGAACCTATTAATGCTGCTCTCATCCCCTCAATAAAAATCTCGTATTTCTTTTCTAGTCACCAGGCTGCTTTTTAGGGAGAATAAGAGTTCATTCATGGTGGAGCTGAACTTTTTGGTTCCAGTCTTAGCTGCAGTTCTAATTGCATCTCAGTGCCTGCTGTGGTACAAAAATAAACTTTCTCTTTTTCCTTCTGTCTCTAAACTGAAAAAATTCACCAAACTGCTCACTTGTGTATTTTAAGGGGGGGGGGGGGGCAGGGGGGATAGATAGCTGGCACCATCTTAAAGTTCTACTTTCTATGATCAAAGTTAGAGTAGTAAAGACGGCTCTTACTGAGAGGCTGACCTTGTAGGTATTCTGGTTCCCCAGCTGAAGCAATAGAACGCTGTGCTGTTGAGCTTCTGTAATAAAGAAGGCTAAAGAAAAGACAAGTGATACAGAGTTGCTGATAAGCTGACCAACAAAAACAAAACAAAAAGACTGGTTTTTACACCACGGTTGACTCACAGGTCTTTTGGATTAATATTTGACAATTTGATCTTAGTTTTAAAGTAAAAATAAAACATTATAAAACTCAGCTTTTAGTAACTGGTTTCAAAATTTCATTTCCAGCACTATGGATCGTGATAAAGTTGGAGTCCCTACAGATGGCGATTCACATGCTATCACCTATCCACCTGCAATTGTAGTTTACATAATTGATCCTTTTACGTATGAAAAAAAGGATGAGAACAGTAGCTCATCTAGTTTGTGGACACTTGGACTTCTGCGCTGCTTTTTGGAGATGGTTCAGGTTCTTCCTCCT
Organism: Scopus umbretta; assembly: GCA_013400535.1. Classification (NCBI taxonomy): domain Eukaryota; kingdom Metazoa; phylum Chordata; class Aves; order Pelecaniformes; family Scopidae; genus Scopus; species Scopus umbretta. The sequence goes on along the minus strand of VZTL01069467.1, from coordinate 42,136 downwards.
AACATCAAGAACATAATTTCTGTGCAGGTGAGACGACATTTATAGAAACATGCTGAACAAAGTATCTTTGGCTGTGTTTTGGAGGCGATAACGCCCTCAAGGTGAAAGTTTCATTTGCTTTGTAAACATTATCTTACAGTTCTACAGCTGTTAAATCACTAAGATTATAGTTTTTAGGGCAGTTTGGGTGTTATTAACCAAAGCCAAATCCTGTAGTAGATTCCAAACTCATCCATCTTATCTCCAAGGAAATGTAGTGGCCTACTCCAATAATGATTGAAGTACGGGAAAGCTGCTTGTCCCACCACTGGAATCTGTGCTGCTGGCCTGACCCTGCGGGGCTTTAGACAGTGCTCCTTCCCCATAGACATCCAGCTGTAGTGCTGTCAGCAACTGGAAAACTAGTTAACAGAGGGCCTCTTTTTGGAGGAATAATTAAGATTTGTTTTTGAAACAAATACTTTCTTTCTCTGAAGAAAATTTCAATGAGACTGGTTGCTTGAAGTCCCACATAGCTTTGGAAGAAGTGGCAGCAGATATCCAAGAATCAGAGACATTTGATTGCAAAGTAAAATTCTAAAAGCAGTGTACCCAAATACTATCTCAAAAGCCTTTTAATCTAATGATGAAACAGTAATTTATTTTTTTTTTTCCCCCCTCTGTAATCTGTTCTAGATTGTCCCATGTCAGTACCTTCTACAACCTGTGAAGCACGAAGACCGGCAGATTTACACTCAGCATTTAAAATCTTTGGCATTTTCAGCTTTTACTCAGTGTCGGAGACCTCTTCCAACTTCCACCAACGTGAAAACATTAACTGGCTTTGGCCCAGGTTTAGCCATGGAAACTGCTCTTAAGAGCCCTGATGTGAGTGCTGTTAATGTGGTTGTGTAAATACACAGACCAGAGAAACGTCCCTATTTATTAAATCACTAGCATCTTAAACACATTAACTAACTAGAGTCCTTGGAAATAATTGCTTCCCAAAACTTCATTGTCCCTTCTGTTGTCTTTATAGAGACCTGAGTGTATTCGACTATACACCCCTCCTTTTATCCTGGCTCCTGTAAAGGACAAGCAAACAGAACTAGGAGAAACTTTTGGAGAAGCTGGCCAGAAGTATAACGTACTTTTTGTGGGCTACTGTTTGTCTCATGATCAAAGATGGCTTCTTGCATCCTGTACAGATCTCTATGGAGAACAGTTAGAAACTTGCATAATTAATATTGATGTACCAAACAGGTAAGAACGAAACTGTTAAATTAATTTTTAGCAGGTATGTCTTCTTCCACTCCCCTGAAGAATTAGCTTGTTTACGATGCTGTAAGAATAACTGGCTTTTGTAGGCTAGCTATACTGCAAAACTAGCTAAAGCAAACGGGTATTTTCCATACTATATGCATATTGTTTTGAGTTAAATTTCTAGAAGGTTATTTGGTTTCATGTGGTTCTTGAGTGTTTTTGTATGTGCACTCATACTCCCGTACGCGCACACGCTTACTGGCTTTTTATGTCAGTATTAGAATATGATTAATTTAAAAAAAACAAAACAAAGAAAGTTGCAATTGATATGCTGCAATACCGACATTCTTGGGTCCTGTGAATGTTCAGGTTAATACAAATAATAAGTTCCAAGCATGGCAATAAAAACTTGTTGCAGATGGGTTCTAGCTTTGTTTTCCCTTCTTTCTGAATTCTAGGGCTCGCAGGAAAAAGGGCTCTGCCCGCAGACTTGGTCTGCAGAAACTCTGGGAATGGTGCTTGGGACTTGTGCAGATGAGCTCGTTGCCATGGCGCGTTGTCATAGGCCGTTTAGGAAGAATAGGACATGGGGAATTAAAAGGTAACGTTAGCATTTTTGGAGTCTAAAACTTGATTTGAAGCTTTCAATTTTCAGTAATGTAAAGTGCCTGTCCCTGTTTCTGGAAGAAAACCTAAATAATTGTAGAGTTCCTTTGTATTTTTGAAACTGAACAGGCGTGAGCTTTGCACCACAGACTGTTACACGTAAAAGATGTATTCTGCAGCAAGCACCGTTCTTCTAGACAAACCCTATATCCTTTATATCCCCAGACTGGAGTTGTTTGCTGAGTCGCCGAAACCTTCAGTCCCTCAGCAAGAGACTAAAAGACATGTGCAGAATGTGCGGTATCTCTGCTGCAGACTCTCCCAGCATTCTCAGTGCTTGTTTGGTAGCAATGGAACCACAGGGGTCCTTCATTATTATGCCAGGTATTTGTGAAACTCTCTCTGTCTCTTCTTTTGGCAAGGGAGCTAACAGTTCGGCTTTAGCAAAACTAAGGAAATACTTGATTTCTCTTCCAAAGATTCTGTATCGACCGGCTCTGTATTTGGACGCAGCACCACTTTAAATATGCAGACGTCTCAGCTGAATACCCCGCAGGACACATCGTGCACTCATATACTTGTGTTTCCCACATCTGCATCTGTGCAAGTAGCATCGTCAACTTACACCACTGAAAACTTGGATCTGGCCTTTAACACAAACAATGGTTAGTAGATTGGATTTATTCTTGTTTCAAAAACAAACCAACCAAAAAAAAAAACCCCACACCCTGTCGTCACTCCCCCTATAATAAGACTGTTTAATCTAATGAACTACAAGAGTTATATGGAAAATCCCTTGATTTCAGAATGTGTTGTCATATCCTGTACGTAGGCAAACAATAGAAATTCATTGGTCTTGTTCTTTTCTCAAGATGGAGCAGATGGAATGGGAATCTTTGACTTGTTAGACACTGGAGATGATCTTGATCCCGATATTATAAATATTCTTCCTGCATCCCCTACTGGATCCCCTGTACATTCTCCAGGGTCCCACTACCCCCATGGAGGTGATATGGGCAAGGTAACTATTAGAGTAAATACAGAGATTTTCATGTACCCGTGTGTGTGTGTTTTGTTTGTTTTTCTCCATCTGCTAATTTCCTTTTGTGGAATGAAAGGTTCCTGTGAAATGTTTTGAATCAATTAGATATTGGATTGTCTCTGCAAGATTCATGTAATGCTTGGATATTTCAAAATGCTTTGTGTTTGGAAAGCTACAGATAATTTCTGCTACGTTTGTGCTCTCCTAATATTAAACCATTGCCTGTTGTTTTACAGGGTCAAGGTACAGATCGATTGCTTTCAACAGAATCTCATGATGAAGTAACAAATATACTGCAACAGCCATTGGCCCTTGGTTATTTCGTGTCAACTGCCAAAGCAGGTCCATTGCCTGACTGGTTTTGGTCAGCGTGTCCTCAAGCACAAAATCAGTGTCCCTTGTTTCTTAAGGTACTGTAACTTCAGCAGGCTGCAGAGCCGTCTTCCTGGACAGTCTGTCATAGAGAATTGTGCAGGGTGGAGGGCTCTGAATTATGAGAACTACTATCTTTAAAACACAGTTGGTGCCTGTCTCTTGGCGTATGCCTGCTTTTGCTTCAAGAGAGGTTGGGTTTTAAATTTTTGAGCTTTGGCTCTTTATGTTCACTTTTTTTTTTAAGGGAAGAAAAATGATTAATGGGAGTAGCAAATGTTCTGAAGCGTCCTGCTCTTCGGATGGGTTTCTTCGCGGTAGTCTGATTCCTTTCTGTTTCTGGCTTTGTGCCTACGGTATTTTGTAAGAATAGGCTGCGTTTCTAGACAGATCTCTGGTTAATGTTTGAGTCCCATGGGGACTGGTGGTAGAGAGGGAAGTACGCAAGTGTAATGTAATATCTCGTTTACACTGGGTAAAAGAAAAATAATAAATAAATCTCTTTATGTATTGCAGAAAGCATAAAAGCTAGCTTTTCCGTGTCGGCTATTGCAAGTGATAGTCATTGTAACATATGTCTGGATATTGTCTGATCTCCTTGTCTTTTTATGGCACAATCAGGACGTGCTTGGCACGTTTAAGGCTATATGTTAGTATACAGAGAAACTTTCTGTTTTAACGTTATTCTTTTTTTACTTAAATTAGCATCTCTAATACTGTGCTTTATTTTCTAATGATACAGATATATCTTCTTCAGCCTTATTTGTGTCTGGATTAGCGGTTCCTCTTGGCCTAAGCTCAGCTGTGGCTTTGGTATAAGACATTTTTTTGAATAGAGGATTTATTGTTTACCCTAAGCAGCTCTATATATGGAATATAAATAGGCCAGTCTCAGGGAAGCAACTGAACTTCCAAGTCTGTATATTACGCGACGTCTTGGGCCACTTGAGTTGCTTTTTTAATAATCGCTTAATGTAGGCAAAGGGATTAAAAAAAAAATCCTTAAGATGTATTAATACCACCAGCACTGTGCTTTTAGGAGAGGTCCAAGCGTGGTTCCTTTATATTCTGGTAATTCCTGAATTTGTTGATGGCCTCAAGGATAAGATTTGTTTTGGCTGGTGTGTCGGGGAATAGAAGGTGACTGCAAGGTACAGGTCAACAATACAGAGGGAAGAAAATAGGCTGTAATTGAAGTCAGGCAGTAACTGCTGGCATCTTTCTTCCTTTCTTAGGCCTCTTTGCACCTCCACGTGCCTTCAGTGCAATCAGACGAGCTACTCCACAGTAAACACTCCCATCCACTTGATTCTAATCAAACTTCTGATGTGCTCAGGTATTTATGGTTGATTACTCGCAAAAATACTGTGCATTTCATTTTTTAACGCTGCTGCAGTGAAGCTACATATTTGTTTGGGTTTTGTGCTGTTAGTTTTTTCTTAGTACATCACAGATAGGAGATAAATTGCTGTGCTTGGAGTCATTAAGAGACGGCTTTATCACAGAACAGTGCAATTAAAACCAAACATCTCTAAGCCCTTCTTTAACTAATCAGTGTTGATTAGAACTGAAAATATTTGAAAGACAACAAATTCCTCAAGCTAGGAGGGAGTTTGCGGTGTAACACGGATGATGGTGCATAAATGAGTGAAGACAGTTACAGTTAAGCCAGCATCTTGCATGACCATCCTGTGGGAATGCTGAAATGCTGAAGTACAAGAGTCTAGAGAGACTCATGTGAACATAGGACACTGGTTGGGAAACCGGCAGATTTATTTTATTTTTTGTAATATGTGAACCTTTTGACATAAATTAAGCATAGGCAATTAAAATGACAGTTTTCCACTGAAAGAAAGTTCAGCTTTGAACTGCTTATAATCGTTCTGAAGGCATGTTATTTCAGAATGTTGGCAAACGTCTTTTATGTTTTTAATACCAGAGAAACTGGATTATATTACATTAGGACTGTGAAATACCGGTGAGAAAATCTGTTGGCTTGATGGAAGCTTGTTTGCTTTTCAGGTTTGTTCTGGAACAGTACAATGCACTCTCCTGGCTAACCTGTGATCCTGCAACCCAGGACAGACGGTCGTGTCTCCCAATTCATTTTGTGGTGCTGAATCAGTTGTATAACTTTATCATGAATATGCTGTGATCTTCATCTGAATTTTGCAAGACAAAAATGAGGAAAAGGGATATTTCACTGCAGGACTAAGTTATAATTCTTCTCAGTGCAAGTTGTTTGTGATGGGGTATGAATCTTGTTACTTCCAGCAAATATTGTTCTGACTTGTGAGAGGGGCACCTATCGCCCTACCGTCTTTGAGTCATCGACTATGGGGGACGCTTTAGAATGATGATCAGAAAGTGTATTATAACATTTTTAGTAGCAAAATTAACCATTTTTCCCCAACCACAGTATTTGTGAAGAGTAATGAGCCATAGTACCCAGTCATGGTTAATGAATATTAAAAGCATGGAGATGAGAAGAAACATGAGGAACATAAAAGTTTCAACCTATGGCTTCAGAACATCAAGATGTTCTTGTATTGGATTATAGTACCTAGTATTCAAAAATGCCTGCATCTCTTATTTATTGTAAGTTTTTAAATGTATAAATTGTCTTATATTTCTTAACCTCTTTTATAAAAATTTTCCTAGAAGGTTTATACTGCCTTCTTGCTTTAAAGCAATTGGTCTAAAATATATGTAATCGTCTTAATTAAAAGTTGCAGTAGGTTGCTTTTAGAGTATTATTTTTTTGTAAGGGGTGGGTGGGGACAGTAAATTTGTATTGTCTTGATGTACAGTTTAATGGGGATAGAGGGGTTAATGTCCATACCATTGTGTGTGGGGGATTTACAGCTAAGCTGTAGTTGCAGAGTACATGTACAGTAATGAAGTTCACTGTGTTTATATAAATTGAAAAGGTACCGGGTCTTACAGCATTTTATATCACACCTTTACAGAGTAACAATGGCAATATATAAGTGATATTGTAGGTGGTTTAACTTGTAGTGAGAATAAAATGACTAAACTCTTCTTCAGCTGAAATTTGTGTTATGGTTCAGGGCTGTGGCTAGATTCTCAGATCTATTTCCAGTATATGAGTTTTAATATTACAAGAATATCCATTGTGCGTTGTTGTTACCTAGATATTCTTGGCGCTGTGGTGACCGCGTTATTTTCTTCCACGTTTGCGATAAAACATGAATCTGATGTGGAACACACGGAGAACTCTGATCTGATCCAGAGTCTCCTGTAAGGCTGAAATTTAGCCCAGCTCTAGCCATCTTACAAATGCAAAAATAGTCAATCTTGACTTTAAGATTGGTGTGTGTTTAACTAAAATGTGGTGTATATAGATTCTCAGTGAATTCTGGTATTCAGATTTTATTCCACTAGGGGAGAAAAAAAAACAAAACCACAGCACGAAAACCTGAATATTTTCCTCTTTAATGTATTTTTGGCACTGTGGTGAAGGTCCCAAGTATCGGTGTATGGCCTTCCCCATAGCCCCTTTTCAGGCTCTGGCTGGGGCATGTGCCAAGGAGGCTTAGCCCTCCCGAAGGAAGGGACCGACAAATCCACAAGGCTTTCCTAAACGTCTCCCTCTAGCTACCGTCTCACCCTTTTTTCTCAGTGTAGTTTCCTTCCTTTCTCCTAGCACATGCCAAATGTCTGATGCTGCTCTAAAATAGCCCCTACGGGTGCTGAAGAGCAACCGCGTATGCTTTTTTCGGGGTTCCTCACCTGACTGCCAGATTAAAAACTTAACTCTCGCAGCGCTCACGTGAGCCTGTTGCGATACCCGTGTCCTGGGTCTTAAATGCTGTCTGTCTTGCTAGTTGAAACCTTTAAAGGAGCAAGTCTTAAGATCCATTTGTGCACCCGCTGTTAATATCCTACAAGGAAGAATTCGCTTGCATTTACAAAACTTCCCGTGGTCATGAAAATCGCGTTTTGTAAATGCAAAGTACCTGCCTGAGATCATTTTCCATATAAACAGTCTCACTGAATCATGTATATACAATATTAGCAACTTTTTTGGGTTTTGTATAAAGAAGTTGTACAATTGGTGATGAAAATTTTCAGTCATTTCTTCAAAGTGACACGAGTGCAATCAGAAGCTAGCGTGTTTTGATAAATGGAGCTAAAAACTGGGTCTGTCCATTATCTGGTAGCGCACCACAGAGTATACAGCACACTTTTGTCTTACAGAAGGGTTTGGTTTTATTTTGTTTTTTTTCCCCCTCATTTGGCTGCGATTTTTGAAGTGGAAAAGTGCTCCTAAAACTGGAATTTTCAAAGCATATGTCCTAATTATTATTATTTTTTTTTTTTAAAGCTTTGTTGCTAAGTGGTCACTTTTAACCCAGGCTCAGTTAGCCAAGTTCCAAGGGCTGGGTTTTGGTGTGGCTTTGTCTTAAGTCTGACTTGTATTCATAAAGGTAAGTGAATTAGCTGCCTGCACGTTGGTGTAACTGTGGTGTTACCCGGGCCACAGCCTGTCCTGTGAAACTCTCCAACTGTGAACGCTGCCCCTTCCCCACTCGGCCCCCAAATGCAGTTAAAGTCAAGGTCAATGGTGTAACCACTAGAAGAGACGAGGAGGGCCGTTTCTGGAGTGGGAGTCGCAGCCGGCAACGTACACATCAAACCTGCCAGCACCACGGAGCCGACTACTACATCCGGCATGCTTTTGTGGTAGCTACTTTCACGTAACTGTTTGAAGTGCACATAATAGCTGGTTGATAAATGAAATTGTCACAGGCCAGTCACTCGGGTTCTTCAGCAAGTACAAGCTTAAATACTTGAAAATTTCAGCTCCCGCTTCTCAAAATGGTCTTGCGAGAAAATACTCTTCCTGGCAGTGCTGTGTTAAGTAGCCGTGGAGCTTTACCTCCTCTTAAGTATCCAGTGAAAGAAGAGTCCGAGATCCTTCTGTTCCGTTTTAAAAAAAAAAAAAACAACACAAAACCACAACTTACTTTAACCTAGCTATTACTGTATTTAAGCCATCTAGTCACCTTTGACTCGCTGCTCTCTGAATCGGATTTCTGAAAACCCTGTTGCTAGACCAGCAGGCCACCAGCTGTACTTGCAAACAACCCTTACATTTTAAAGTAGCTGTAACATTTAGTTCTTCCTGAGGTTACCTGAAATAATTAAAGAGAAATGAATTTATATTTAAATCCTCAGCTATGTTCTTACTTAGCTGTCAGTTATGGCGCAGATTATTGTATTTCTATATTTACCTCCGTTGGTAATTTTAACTTCAAGTGTTGTTATGAAGACTTGGCAGATGTCTTTAATCGAGCACTATTTGTTAATACTGTAATATCAAAATATTATGTCGCATTATTTTAAAGCTTTCAAAAATAAGAGTAAATGTTTTTAAAAATGCTATTGCACCATATAATTTGCTGCAGAACAGTATGGCACAGCATATCCGTCTGTTTTGATAGTAATGCTGCGTATACGACGTTTTGATCTGGGTTTCTTTTGAGAAGTTGTGGATTAGGCGACATTGTACGACGTTACTGTCTTGACAACAATAAGAGTGGAAGGTTTGGGGTTTTTTGGGTTGGGTTTTGGGTGGTGTTTTTTTTTTTGTTTTTCTCCTTTAGGAAAGGACCCAGGACTATGCTTCATACTTAAAGGGTTTGAGTTTTTTTTAATTATTATTGTTGTTTGTGGGTGTACGTTTTACTTTCAGTGGAGTAAAGGTTAATTTACAGTAGAACTGGATTTGGGACCTACCACCAATCCTCAGGGTCACTTTTTCAGGATGTTACTAATCGAGCTTTAGGTTTTTTTTCCGAGTAAACTGGACGCGAGGACCTTGCGGAGCGCTTGGCTTGGGAGGACGCGGCCGTGGCCTCCTCACTGGACATGTCGCCTTCCCGCCGCCCCCAGCACGGCTGGCTCGCTCCCTGGGAGCCGTGCTACCTTCTCACACAGCCGCCACACGCCGTGGGCCAAGTTGTCGTTATTTATCGTGACAANNTATTATTTTTAAAGAAAAAAAAAAAAAAAAAAAAAAAAAAAAAAAAAGGAAGGAAAAAAGAAAAAAAGGAAAAAAAAGCGACTAAGGAACAAACACTATATTGCTGCCGAATGCCATAAACACTGAGTTGTACAAATTGTGATTGAGGAAATGAAAAAGGTTTATACTTTTTAAAAAAAAAAAAAAATTCAAATGGAATAAATTATTCATGAAGCCTTGATTGTGGCGTCGCCTTCTTCCGGGCGGGGGGCGAAGGGGCGGGGCTGCCGCGCGGGCGTGACCTCACTTCCTGCGCCTTTCCCGCCGTGACGCCCTCGGCGTGCGCCGGAAGACGGGCGGCGGAGGGCCGGGCGCGGCCGTGAGGCGGCGCCGCCATGGCGGAGTGCTCCGGCCTGCAGTTCGTCAGCCCCTACGCCTTCGAGGCGATGCAGAAGGTGGACGTGGTGCGCCTGGCCGCCCTCAGCGACCCCGAGCTGCGGCTGCTGCTGCCCTGCCTGGTGCGCATGGCCCTCTGCGCCCCCGCCGACCAGAGCCAGAGCTGGGCGCAGGACAAGAAGCTCATCCTGCGGCTCCTCTCGGGGGTGGAGGCGGTCAACTCCATCGTGGCCTTGCTGTCCGTGGACTTCCACGCCCTGGAGCAGGACGCCAGCAAGGAGCAGCAGCTCCGGTAACGCCGAGAACGGCGTCTTCCGTGGCGGAGGCGCCGCCTCGTCTCTCTCTCGCTCCCGTGGAGGAGCCGGGCTGCCCCGGCCGCGCGTGTGCTGCTGCTCGTGTCCGTGTGCCCCCCGGCCGTCCCTTAGGAAAAGCCCGGTCCCCGGCAGAGCAGCCCCCGCGGAGCTGCCTTTGGCTGCCCGTCGGGGGGCTCTTCTCCTCCCGCTCCTTCGCGGGGCGGCGGGCGGAGCAGGGGCCGCGCCACGGGGGAAGCGAGGCCCCCGAAACGCTGGGAGCCTCCCTGGCGCGACGGCTGGCTAAATCTCCACGGAACCGCTGCCTGCCTCTGGCTGAGCAACCCTCTGTCCCTGCCGAAACGTGTAATAGTCGTTGTTTCTAACTGTCCGCCAGGCACAAGCTAGGAGGAGGCAGCGGAGAAAGCATCTTGGTGTCACAGCTGCAGCACGGGCTGACGCTGGAGTTTGAGCACAGCGACTCACCCCGCCGGCTTCGTCTCGTCCTTAGCGAATTACTAGCCATCATGAACAAGGTAAATTTCTCCGTGGCTTCGTGGCGGTGAAAACGCCCTCCGGAGAGGTTGATGCGCCGGCTGGGTCTGTGTCTGGTGCTGCTGTTGCGCGTGAGTACGCTTCTCCGGTTCTTGCCTGCTGCACCGAGGCTTCAGGTCTCGGTCTGATTGACGGGTGGCTTGCGATTAGCCGCCTTAGGAAGCCCGCTTCCTAGAGGTCCTCTTTCTCCTTCCTCAGCACAAACGAGGGCAATCTTCTCGAACGCGATACAGACTCTGTACGCCCTGTAGCGTGCTGTACTCAAACGTAACGTGACTTTGCGATGCATCAGTGCAGAAATCTCGTTTGAAAACGAAATTACGACTTTTCTCCGTCCAGCTCTTTACTCCTGTTGCAGTACGATAGTAGCCGCCGTATTTCTCGTACCCCCCCTCCTCGTCCCTGCATTTTTTATTTTCCTTGTGTAAACTTACCTTGTTTTCAGAATTGCCACTGAGCTATTTCTCTTTCTTCCGGAAAGACGCAATGCTACCAGCCGTACTGAAGTATTTCCGCTAGTAAATATTTCTCAGCCAAAGGCTTTTTGTGCCTGTTCTGCGTTTATAGCCGTGCATCCTTGACAGTTTTTAACGCGTTCCATCTACTGAATTTAAAGCCGTGAAAGACTGATTAGGCAAGTTGCTTCATACAACCTGTTCAGTGATGATGAACTATGTTTTGTAGGTGTCGGAATCAAACGGTGAGTTTTTTCTCAAATCTTCCGAGCTCTTCGAGAGTCCTGTTTATCTGGAGGAGGCAGCGGATGTTCTCTGCATTTTGCAAGCAGGTGTAGTATTCTGTATTTATAGTGCTTTCTGACGCCTTACAAATGTAAAAGAAATCGCTTCGGGAGCCGTTGTGACTGATGTAAGGTTAGTCTGGGCTGTCTAGCGCTTTGAAAGAGGAATAGATCACAGACTGATTTTCCGTTTATTGATTCGAGCCTGTTATTGAAATGCATATTAAAAGCACGGTTTCACTCGTTTCACAGGGAAACACTGTGACTTTTAAAACTTTTTTCTTTTATCCAGAGCTGCCATCGCTGTTGCCAATAGTGGATGTGGCTGAAGCTCTGTTGCACGTTAAAAACGGCGCCTGGTTCCTCTGCCTTCTGGTGGCCAACGTACCTGATAGCTTTAATGAGGGTGAGTTACAGTTTCTTCTTGTCCAGCTTACTTTTTCAAAGGGTTTGAAATGATTTCTAGCAATACAGGTAATTCTGGGCTAAACCGGGTGTCGTAAATACTGGAGCAGGAGAGCGTTTGGCTTATGAAATATAATTTGGATCCGTTTATACCTAGAGGTGCCGATAGGCTCCCGCTCTCATCATGTTGATTCCCCTTTTCTGTGGCCCCCTGCTAGGCTCGTGGCGTGCACGTTGCAGCTTTTCATCTGTAGGTCGCTGTTACGAAGGCTGACTCGGGCGGTGAAGGACTGGCACCACGAACCCGGGCTAGCCGCGCTTATAGTTCTTGTCCCTGAGACTGAGCCGTACTACGAGGTGAAAAAGGGGCATCGATGTTGCCCGTTCGGCATCCCTTACCTCGCAGTAAGGTTTCAGTCTCCAGGGCTGCCGGTTGCGCAGGTTACGTTAGATGTGAGTGCGAGTAGTAATTGGGTGGTGCGTAAATCTTGCGGTTCTCTGAGGAGAAAGACCATTTCCTTGTTCAGCTTACGTAGCGCAGATCACGAGATCTTGCCCAGACAAGATTTGTGTGGCCCAGCTAATAAATGACAGCGAGCTGAGCAGAACGGCCTGGCTTTGTGTGTTTATGCTTATGTGGCTTTCTGTTGGAAAGGCCAGGTTTACTCACACCTCCCGTTGGATATTTAGTCTGTAGAGGTTTGATTAAGAACGGTGAACGGCAGGATGAGGAGAGCGTCGGAGGCCGTCGTAGAACAGAAGCGCTTCGCCACCTGTGCAAAATGAACCCATCCCAAGCTCTGAGGGTCCGAGGCATGGTGGTAAGCCTGTCGTGAGAATCGTACTTGTGATCCTTATTGGAGCTTTAAAAACAGAAAAAGACGATTGAGCCTGAGCATTTCATCTAGGTGGAAGAGTGTCATCTGCCCGGTCTTGGTGTGGCTTTGACCTTGGATCACACCAAAAATGAAGCTTCAGATGATGGAGTGAGTGACCTGGTGTGTTTTGTGAGTGGTTTGCTACTGGGAACAAACGCAAAGGTTCGAACTTGGTTTGGAACTTTTATCCGAAACGGCCAACAGGTATGAAGTTCTTTAAATATTCTGGGTTTTAAAAATTAGTATTATAGCTCGCTGTAACTCTGCTGGATGTGGGTATTTCTCTGAACGCACGCAAATCTTGTTGCACCTCTTGGAGCAACCTTTACAAGGCAACGTCTGTTTGTGGGACCGTGAGGTCTACAAGTAGTGTCCCTGAAGGCAGCTATTTGGTTTTTCCTCTGAGAGATTTTTAGGTAGATGGTTCAGTAGGCACAGAAAGCGGGAATTGCAAGTTCCTAACGTTTACCCGATGAATACATTCATCCTCAGGAGCATATTTGGGAAGTTCACAATAGGAAGTTGCGCCTTGAGTTGCTTAGTTAGTTGAGTAAGTTAAAGCTTGGTTTTTGATGCAAGAAGCTGTTGTGATATGATCGTGTTTTGCCTGTTGCCCTGGTACTGAAAATTGTATTTAAAAAAAGATTGCTCTGCTGCTCCCCCCCCGCCCCCCTTCTTTTTTCCTTGACTTGATCGTTGCGGAAGCTCTTGTGTAACGCATTGTTTGATGGGATGAATTTTACATTGCTGTTCTCATCTTTTAACCTCTTACACAGAGAAAAAGAGATAATATCAGCTCTGTGCTCTGGCAAATGAGGAGGCAGCTGCTCCTGGAGCTCATGGGAATCCTTCCCACGGTTCGCAGCACCCACATTGTTGAGGAAGCAGATGTTGACATGGAGCCAAATGTGTCTGTGTATTCGGGACTGAAGGAAGAGCACGTCGTGAAAGCCAGCGCATTGTTACGTCTCTATTGCGCTTTGATGGGAATTGCTGGGCTGAAGTAATGAACGTTTTAACGCTCTGTGTGTTTTATTCGCTGTCTGGCCGTGTAAACAGAGTTTGACAGCTTTGGGCGCTTTTAACGTGAGCTGCCCCTTAATGCCATTGTGTCCTCGAAACAGTCTCGGCGGGACTCGCCTGTGTTAGTGCCAGGGGAGGCCCTGCTCACGTGCTGGGGGCTGCAGTTACCAGTTGGTGGAAGTTTCTTTATCTTTATAGCGCAGAGAGCAAATACTGGGTAACGCTAAGGTCTGGGGAGGCAGGTATGTTTTTTACTTTCCGGTACTGTTCTTGGCAGAACAGTTTTTTTCATCCTCATGGCAAAGACGCATTTATCAACTTTGCTGATTTTTTTAAATCTAAAATAATGCAAGAAACGTGGTGCTCTCTGTAACGCTGCACAATCCGTTCTACTGACTTGTTAAAAGAAGTCTAGGCTTAAGTGGCCGGAGCAGTGTGAAGAAGAGAAAGCAGTTGAAAGCTCTAGCAACAGACACTATATGAATTTAGGATTTCTGTTCCTCTGCTTTTGCTTCTTAGAGAGTGCCGATGTAACGTCTTCACGCATTGTTGGTTTTAATTTAGGTATGTTGTACTAATAGGCAAGATTATATCCTGGGGAAGTTTTCTCACTGTTGTTATCTCTTAACAGAGGTTTTTATGTCTTCGTAAGTTCAAAGAGAATTGCTAGTTAATCTCGATACCGTTTATCGATGGCAACTTGATAAACAGATGAAGTAACAGAGAAAATTTAATCTTTAGCCGTTGTGATGCGATCGGAAATCCCTTCACTTTTAAATTAGCAGCGTGGGTTTTGTTCTTTTTCTGTCCTGTTCAGGCCAACTGATGAAGAAGCCGAGCAGCTGCTGCAGCTGATGACCAGCCGGCCTCCCGCAACTCCAGCTGGTGTCCGCTTTGTATCCCTTTCCTTTTGTATGCTTCTGGCCTTCTCCACTCTTGTCAGGTACCTCTCAATAAAGGAGGAGCTTTGTAAAGATGTTCCTGCTTTAGCACTGTTAAGGCAGTGACCTCCCCAGAGCTGCACAGTTTTTCTCTCCTAGTGCTTTATAGAATAATCTCCAGATGTTGGTTGAAGGGATTTGTCTCGCACTATGGTGCGTAAATTGCTATTCCACTCTGCTCTCCCTCTTGTTTATAGCACATCTTTTGAGAAGGGAGCGTCGGCGTCAGCTGAGTTTGGAGTGGGTTTTGAAGGCTCAAAACTAGCTCACTTCTCCACTGAGCAAGTTTATGGCTAAATTCTTAGAGACCCTGTTCAAAAGAGTAGCAATGTAGGCGTTTAATGCTGTCTGCATTCCAGACGGGAAATTGCCTGACGATTGGGCTGAAGTTTGTGCTACATGTCAGTGCTTACCAGCTGTCTGATGCGCAAGTGACAGTGACAAAAAGTCTCCTTGCGTAAGATTCCGCAAATACGGGCTTTTCTGCTAGTAATTGTTAATAGAACTAGTGGTAGTTCCTGGGAAAAGGATCTTTTATGGATTTTCTTTGTGCAGCACCCCAGAACAGGAGCAACTCATGGTAATGTGGCTTAGTTGGATGATAAAGGAAGAAGCTTACTTTGAAAGGTGAGAGCAGGCTTCTTTTGTTTCTAATGATTCCAGCGATCTCACATTTACGTGTGTCGTATTGGAAATTAACGCTTCCTCTTTGTTACCGTTAGCATTTCTGGTGTGTCTGCTTCCTTTGGAGAGATGCTTCTTTTGGTAGCCATGTATTTCCATAGTAATCAGCTCAGTGCTATCATCGATTTGGTCTGCTCCACCTTGGGAATGAAGGTAAATCCTAAACTGTTTCTGGCACACACATTTCTCTGTTAAAATTAACTTTTTACTGTGTATTTATACCCTTGTATTTACTTTAGTTTTGATATAAAGAACTTCGGTTTTGCTAATACACTTAAAGCAAATGTAAAGTAAAAAAGTGGGTAACTAACTAAATTAATTAAAACTAAATTAACTAAACTAAATTAATTCCTCTAGAAGAACATTAAGCCACGTACACTTCTTGATGCAGGGGAATGTTACGGTAAAAGTATCTTCAGAAAGCGCTGACTTGTTGAATCATTAATTGCAAGAAATGAACGTTTTTAGGAGGTTAATTGAAGTAGTTTCCAAACTGAGCTGCAAACTTGTTATTTTAAATAGTTTAGAGAAATGTCTATATATGTAATAATTAATTTCTGAAAATTACCGAGGGAGACTTGCCTTCAGTTTACTGTCGTGAAACAGTGTCTCATCAAATGTAAAAGCTAGGAAGGTAGTTTTTAGGGTAAGGAAGATGTGGAGTGATGAACTTGTGCTATTTGACAATATTTTTGTTTCACGTTTGAAGTATAGATGTGAATGTTTTCCTGGTATCCCAGTGAAGACAAGCTTAAAAAGGTTAAAACTTAACAGTTCATAAACTAATTTTGCAGTACTTATTCATTAGAAGGCTAGAACTTAAAATGCCAAGTACTTTGTTTCAGATTGTTATTAAGCCCAGCTCACTCAGCAGAATGAAGACAATCTTCACACAGGAGATTTTCACTGAACAGGTATTTTAAGCCTAGGTCTTCCCCCCCC
>VZTL01069467.1:11840-26027 GCA_013400535.1 Scopus umbretta | reverse complement strand
TTTTTTCCTTTTTTTTTTTTTTAATTTCTTTCTTGTTTTCTTTCTTCTGTAATCACTTCATTTTGACCTACAAGAAGAATCCAAGCCCTGCTGGTGCCGAAGAGCTTTGGCTCTTTCTTTTTGTGTTCTGATCTGATTATGCTTTTTGAACACTTGCCTTTTCTAAATAATGGGGAAGCAAAGGAGAAAAATTGTGCACTATGACATTATTTTTTGCAGCAGCGGGAAGTCGTTCACAAATGTAGTACGTGTGCTGCGGTTTTACACCTACTGTATTAAACTACGTAAAAACGTTCTGCAGCTTCCAAACAACCAAAATTAAGCCAATGCCAGAAAGAACGTAGCTGTGCGACTTTGTCACCTTGTGCTCATGCATTGTGATGAGGTGAATATTTGCGGTATTTTTCTCGTTAATTATAACTTTCCTTTAGGTTGTTACGGCCCACGCAGTTCGCGTGCCTGTTACAGGCAATCTCAGTGCCAACATTACTGGGTTTTTACCTATTCACTGCATTTACCAGCTTTTAAAAAGTCGTTCATTCACCAAGCACAAAGTATCCATTAAGGTAGGACTTTCATTTTATTTCTGTTCATAATTTTGCATGTTGACTAGGCTTTGCAGGCTGGGTTTTTTGGTTGAATTATCGGAACAGAATTCTTTGTGAATCGTACAGCCTGTTACCATGTAATTTAAGATGGAACTGTGTGTTAAGTTAGGGTACCCAGTTTTAGCTCTCTAATCCGGAGACCGTAACTTAGTGAAGTTAAAAATAAGAAGAAAGTCATCTCTCTTGCCCTGTCTGTGCTCAGTCATAGTCAGAATGGTATTTCCAGCCAGGACAACTCTTCCTGGTGGGTCTGTAGAGAGCAGGGTCCAGGACACACAGTTTATGACCAGGCCCAGCTCCGAGCTGGTGTGACGCTTTCCACAGTCAAAGCCTCGGTCGGTGACATTTTTTGTAACTAGTTAAAAGGGGATGTACTTGCAGACAAAAAAAAAAGTTGCCTTCCAGCTTTGAAACTGAACATGTAATGGCATGGCTTTTTCTAGGACTGGATCTATCGGCAGCTCTGTGAAACCACCACTCCACTCCATCCTCAGTTGCTTCCTCTTATTGATGTCTACATTAACTCTATTCTTACTCCTGCATCTAAATCCAACCCAGAGGCCACAAATCAGCCTGTCACGGAACAGGAGATACTGAATGTTTTTCAAGGACTCTCTGGGGTAAATGATGTGTTTGCTTCTTTCTTTAACGTGTTTCAGTATTTGGTAAATATGCTTGGGGCAGATTCTGTAAGTTGCCTTGCTTTTTGTCTTTAATGCCTGCATAGTAAACTGCCTCCTACTGCAGTGATGGTCATGTGTTTTGAAGTGAATCTTCTTAGTGCTACTCAGATTTTTAGGAGGGTTGCTATTTGTCCCTCTTTTGTCATTTCCTTTGGGAACTCACCAATTCACGCTGTTAAAAATGCAAAGAAAAGTACTTCATGGATTGAAAAGTGGAGGTGTTTATGTAGGATTTGTGTAATTTTTGTACCGACTTGAACTTGTTAGATAAAAATACTGTTTAACTGAAACACTCTTGCTGTTTTTGAAAGAAGCGTTTCATCTTGATAGAAATATGAGAATGGTTAATTGGACACATGTAGAATGAGTGGCAAACATCGGCTTGCGTTGGAATCCTGGGATTACTCCTTATGAGTCTCCCAAGATACCAAAAATCCATTTTATGTCTGAAGCTCATTTAAAAAAAGAAGTGGGAAAAAAAAGTTCCCTGCAGCTTTCAGCTTGGACCTCATATGGCTTGATATTTTTTTGCAAGGCTTACTGCCTTATCTTTCTTCGTATTTGCAGGTAAATCCAAATTTTTGTTCTCAAGAATCAGGAATGCAACATGACCTTTGTATGTGGTTTTATGTACAGGGAGAAAATACTCGTCTCGCTCAACGATACAGCATCACAACACAATTGCTTGTCCTCTACTATGTCCTGTCGTACGAAGAAGCGCTTCTGGCAAACACAAAGATACTAGGTATATGTGAGTGCATCAGTGGAAAACAGATTAACTGAAACTTGGGTGCAAAGAGAGGAATTCTTACAATAACCAAAGTTCACATCGCTGTCAGATTCAAGCACGGTGTAAAAAGTTTAGATTCTTGTATTAAATACAGCATTGCCGTTGAAATTCAGGAGAGGAAGTCTCTGCTAAAACTCTGTGGTCGAGTAATTTGTTTTCCAGATTAAAAAAGGTGCAAGCTGGCCAAAAAGTTACCAGAAATGTTTGTGACCATCCAGTAAATACAGCAACAATTAACAAAGACTTCTTCATTACTTCACATCTTCGTTTATTCGTGTGTCATCAAACTTGCACACACATTTCTTTGGGTTGGCAATTTTATAGTTGGCAATACCGAATGATCCCTTTTCACCTTTGAAATTGAGATTTTAAATCAATTCTGAAAAAATATTGTGTAGTTTATTGACGGAGTTTAATTTCAGTGAAAACATAGTGTTTCTATCTGGTGGGTGTGTTTTTACCTGCCCTTCTGAGGGTGCGAAGCTTCCAGCGTTCGCCAGTGCTATTTTCTTCATGCTATTCAAAAAAGACTGAAATACTGTAAAATCAGTTACAGTTCTTCTTGCGTTTATAACTTCCACCTCACTACAGGGTGTTGTGTGTGCCAACAGTTTGAATTCCATGTACCAACTGATAACCGTTTTTTTTTAAGAATAAAAAATCCTTGAATAAAAAAAGTGCAGATTCGAACTACGATGTCAGAATCAGTTGGACTTGGTCAAAGATAATATGAAGATCTTAGCAAGAAGTCTAAATGCCAGGAAAATCTTTACATGGAAACGGTCACAGAAATGGTTTCCTGAAGAGCTTTATTTAATACTTTAACAGGAATGAGGTGTGTTATTGGGATTTTCTCCGTCTTACCTGGATAATATAGAGACAAGTGTTTTATATTTTCTTTATTGATTCAGTTGGGGAAATAATTTTTTCCAGCTGTAACCGTTATGCGTGGTTTCTTGTCCTGTTCCCTTATAGCTGCCATGCAGAAAAAACCCAAGTCTTACTCTTCAGCATTAATGGATCAGATTCCAATCAAGTACCTCATCCGGCAGGCACAAGGACTGCAGCAGGAACTGGGAGGTATATCTGTGTGTGAAAGTCTAACGTGCACGAAGAAGGAAGGCTGAGCGTGTTTCCAGCTGTGTGGCTGTTGTCTGCTTCGTAGTGTGCCTTCCTTTCTTTTAAAATCTGTCAGTAGTAACTAGTGAGGTTACAGATACGTTTGAAGAGTAGTAGTGAACGTTTGAGGAAGGCAGTTCTTTTTAGAGTAGGTCTTACCTACCTAGGGTAGGTTTTAGAGTAGGAATTGCCAGAGAATTTATAATTGTTCCAGACTGAGTTTTAAGAGTTACTATAGGATCCTCCCACCTTTCCAAAAGGTAACTTTTCCTTTCTGTTGGAGTTAAGAGTATCAGGCTATAAACATGCAAGCTCAGTGAACTTCTTGGCAGTGATTCAGCTAAGGTGTGTTATTGAAACCATAGGCACAAACATGTTCAGGTGAAGGATGTAGCAACTTAAATCTAAGATGTATACTTTCTTACTATCCCTAAAGGCTTGCATTCTGCACTGTTACGCCTTCTTGCAACTAACTATCCACACCTCTGCATTGTGGAAGACTGGATCTGTGAGGAACAGATCACGGGCACTGATGCCTTACTGAGGAGGATGCTTCTTACAAACATTGCGAAGAATCACTCTCCCAAACAGCTCCAAGAAGGTAAACAACTTAATTTGAAGTAAGCAGTGTTCTTTCCAAATTGGTTGGCATACAGTGGCTTTGGAAGTGTCTAGCCATTTAACTCATTTGATCGTACTGCATTTGTATAATGAAAATGTTCTGCTGCCAAGTCGGAAGAAAACGCCCGAAGTCCAGTTTTACCAAGATCCCTTTGTCTTTATTTTATAGCGTTTTCCATGCTGCCTGGAAATCACACCCAGCTGATGCAGATCTTGGAACATTTAACGCTTCTCTCAGCTGGTGAATTGATCCCATATGCAGAAGTGTTGACATCAAATATGAATTGCTTGCTGAATGCCGGAGTCCCTCGGAGGATTCTTCAGACTGTCAATAAACTTTGGATGGTTCTTAACACTGTGATGCCGAGAAGGTAGGTTCAAAATACTGTTTAGGTTGTTGTTGCCAATAGGTAGAATGCCAGTTTCTGTTTCAAATATAATAACATAATGCCTTCGTCTGGGAAATTGGAGGTGGTGACCGAATAGAATGCGTTGTGTTGCATTCCTCTTTGCTTTGTTGAAAATTTTAACCTTTGTATTTAAAAGGAAGGTTCTTCTTGTTCTCCGGGGAAAGGAAGTCGCCAGTTAGCTTAAAATATAAGGGTATGGTTTTATAGTGTACGTTGGTTATGACAAATTACTGATGAAAGACGAATTCACTCTGGTAAGAACATGCCTTTTCTGAGGAAGTGGATGCTGTATTGCAGTGAAAACAGTTTGCCTGCTGTAATTCCAGTGAATGTAAGTTAACCTATATCTTGGTTAACCTCAAGGGCTGCAGATGAAGTATGGGGTTTTTGCTCCTTGATAGACCTAGAAAAATACAGCTGAGATGAGTGTCCAGATGCTTACACGATCCCTTTTCTCATAGGGATTATCTGTTAAAAAATGGTAAAAATAATCTCATTTTAGGTTGTGGGTGATGACTGTTAATGCTCTGCAGCCTTCAGTGAAAATAGTCCGACAGCAGAAATACACTCAGAATGATCTGATGATCGATCCTTTGATTGTACTAAGATGTGATCAGAGAGTTCATAGGTAAGCAGCTCCCTCCTTTAGCTTTTTATGTTCTGTGGTACTTACGTGGATACATAGCGCGTGCTAAACATAAAGGTGTCTCATAGAAAACTTCTAAAAGCTTTCAGTACTTCAAAAGGTATGTTCAAACTAATCATATGAGCTTGTAAGTTCCATCTTTTTTGTGTGAAGCTTGTTGGTGGGAAGACCAAGAGAGCTGTGCACACTGTTTCAGCATGTCATGCTGTCCAGCCGAGTGGCCTGTTGGACAACCTTGCAGTCAGGTCTATTTTGGAAACTTTGGGATTTGTGCATAGATCATCCATTTTAGATTTGCCTGTGTGAATTTGTTCTAAGTAGACATTGCAGAATGCTTAAAATGGCTGCTGCCACGTGGTGGTGGAGGTGGTTGAGGCTGCAGCTGTAGCATCCTTCCACTGCACGCTGTCTCTTGCCATGCCTCATGGGCCTGTAGGTATTCCATCTTTTTGAGTAACAGTTTCTGCCAGTGGGTGCTTGATGGATATGAGAGAGGTAGATTTGCTTAATTTCTCAAGAAAGTCTTTTAGCAGTACTTAGAAATTAGTTCCTCTAGATGTCAGTGGTGATAGAGGGGGATGTGTAATGCTGCCTTATGGCTCTGATGCAGAAGAACAAGCTGCGAATTTTAGTAGTGAAGATGATCACAACTGATAGCAGTGGACCAGTTTTTAAGGAGAAGATGAAATAATGCAAACAAGAAGTCAGAATTTGTAAATGATAACTTTGCTTTTTCAGAGTAATGAAGAAAATTGCATCTGTCATTCTAAAAAAGATAACGGTTAATCAATTTAAATGTCCTTCAGTCCCTAGCTTTATTCCTTGTGTATTCTTTTGCATGTTTTCTGTCAGTTGTGGTTTATTTTTCCCTTTTTTTTTTTATTCTTTTGTTCATAATGAATGGCTGATAGTCAGCTTGATTTGTGCTTCATATTCTTGTTTGTATGCATCTGTCCCTCCTTGCCTCTTGGCAGTTGAGCCGTGAATCCAATTTTCATTTGAGATGCTACAACTCTGCTAGACTTCAGGTTTCTATTGATGACATCTTTAATCCCCAACCCGTAGGTGAAATATTTAAATGTACATCCTTTCAGCCCTGGATGTGCAAATTGAAAATCCTGCATTTCTAAAACTGTTCGGGAGATTTATAATGCAATGCAATTTGAAAACTATCATCTTAGTATTGTGAAAGCAGTTCAGAGCTTGTCGGCCTTATTTTTCCCCACCATTCAGATCATTAGTTTTCCTTACTTCACGTACAGCCAACACTTTTTGGGTTTCCTTTGTTCATCAGAAATCAGTCTCTTCAGCAGTTCCTTGTTTTTGTAGAGTGTACGCGTACATGTGTGCGCGTGAGAGAAGTAGGACTGAATGGCAGGGCAGCAGAAGGGATTGTATTTTGCTGTGTTCTAGGGAAAGCAGTGTTAGTGTGAACCAGGGTACAGCCAAATAAGCCTTTGAGGAGTGCTTTTAGTTTGTTCATACTATTACTGTCATCTCGTTCTGCCTACTGAAACACCTTTATTTTATCCTGTGTTCCCGTATCAGGAGTCCTCCTCTGATGGATATAACTTTGCACATGTTGAACGGGTATCTTCTTGCTTCAAAAGCCTACCTCAATTCTCACCTAAAAGAAACAGCCGAGCAGGACATTAGGCCATCCCAAAACAATGCGATGGGTCCAGAGGCCCCAGAAGTTACAAGGGAAGAATTAAAAAATGCGTTGCTTGCCGCTCAGGTAAGGGGGAGAAATGAATATTAAATGTTGTGAGGAAAGACAATGATAAAACAGAAATACAGTAACAGGAAATTAAAGGGAGACCTTTTTACTTCTTTTTTTACCAACTTCTGTTACCACGAAAAAGATAACTGCCTCTGTATTCAGATTGTTAAATGTTTCTGGTCTTCTGTTTTCTACTCTGAAGCATTGTGTTGGTTCACTGCTTTGATAGTGTTCTTTTCTGTTGGAACAGAAGAATTCTGCTTACTAGCCCTTTTGCCTCGTTGATTGTGCTATCCAGGGGCTCTTTCTGTACTTAGATGTGGAGCAGTAAAACATGAATAAATGTGACAGACTTATGCATGATCGTTTGAGCTATGTTGTTTAAGAGAAGCAGCCAGCATTGTAAAGCGTGAGGCTGAAGAACAGTTAACTTACTTAGCCTGACATGATGGGAAGTCCTGAGTAATCCTGTTTCACAGACAGTCTCTTCTTACCTCTGTCTGGAAGAATGTCACATATATAGTCCCTATTAGAAGATGATTTTTGAGTTAATAGGAAGTTTTATATTTAAATGAGTAGTGTAGTCTCCCCTGAATACTGTGAATTACCTGGCCATGTGCCTATTTTGTCTGATCTGGATGCTTTAAGGGACCGTTGGATATTTATTTTGAAACAATCTGAGATTCCTTTGAATTTACTCTTTTGATCTGTGATGATGATGATTTGTTGGAGTTAAGCTTTTGTTCTTTGAGTCTTGATTCAGATAAAGTGTGGGGGTTTTTTTAATGTTCTATAAGATTTGTGATTCTTGAACTGAGCTGTTTTTATTCTATATTAAAAAAAATGTATAGCTAGAAATTCTAGCCACCTGACAGTCTTCTGTTTCTTAAATTGTCATTACTTTTTTATTTCATTGGGGGTTTTTATGCATGTTCCATTGCTTATTTTCTTCACAGGACAGTGCTGCTGTGCAGATTCTTCTAGAGATCTGCTTGCCTACCGAAGAAGAGAAAGCCCAGAGCAGCCATAGCCACAGTTTGCTAAAGAGCGTTCATAGTACCACAGGCCCTAAGAGTCCTGAACTAGAAGAAGAAGAAGATAGCTTGCTGTGTAATCTCCGAGAGGTCCAGTGTCTGATCTGCTGTCTGCTGCATCAGATGTATATAGCTGATCCCAACATAGTCAAACTAGTTCATTTCCAGGTCTGCATTGCACTATTTTAGTTCTTTCATGGCTTGTCTGGTTAAGAAGGAGCCAAATAAAGTGGTCAAAGGACGTTGTGGTGTTCCTCAGAAATTGTAATGGCCCAACTCTCTGCTTCCCGTCTCGCCAAATTTGTAGTACATACGTTTCCTCCAGATTTCAGTGCTTGGACTCTGTGTTGTGGCCGAGAAGGGAGCAGCTAAACCATGCCTGTTCCTCATCGTTAGACACAGGCTTTGTTGGCACCTCTGCCCTTTTTTATACCAGAATAGTTTGTCCATTCTAGGCCAAGGAAAACTGGCATAATCATCTTATAATTACTTGTTCCACATCTTTTGTGGGTTACTTTTTTCTGGCCATGTTTTTAAATTAGCATACTCATTATTGAAAACTATAATTTGGCTTCAAATGTAAAACATCTTATCTTTCCTTTTTGTTAGGGCACAGTTTATCTCTTTAGAGTGGAAGGAGAAAGGTTGGCCCTGTCAAAGCAGCTGTATGTCTTCAAAAAAAGAAGGGGGGAAAGATTAGCAAATTTTTTAATAGAAATGTGTTTTTAATGTGTGTTAAGTTGGTCATTGCCAGATGGCAGTCTCTTTAAAAGGAGTCGTTATGCCTTGACCTGGAACTGATTAAGTGACTAAAAAAGTCGTCATGGTGCAGTCGAGAAATAAGCAAGCTGGGGCCTCTGGTGAAGCTTGGAACACAGGGGAAAGACACAGAAGGAAAGGGGGTCGCTGCAGCCTGGTTTAATCTGGGGAGTGGAGGGAACGTCTCTATGCAAATAATACATTGAGTAGTGAGGATAAAGAACCGAGTCGGACCCTGGGTTTGTTTCCCAGCCTGCCTCTGGTTGCCTTGGGACACAGGCCCCTTGCTTGTAACTCTGAACAAAAGAGATTTGCAAGTATATAAGTTTTGAAAAAGGCATCAATGCAGATCTGATTTCAAATCTTGATTGAAGCAGAATTTTTAAAATGCCTTTGACATACCGGTCTTCTTAATCACACAGGGTTATCCATGTGAACTTCTAGCACTGACAGTGGCGGGGATTCCGTCGATGCACATCTGTCTGGATTTCATACCGGAGCTTATTGCTCAGCCCGAACTTGAAAAACAGGTAGTGTACAGTCATCTCGTGTGAGAATCGCTGTAAGTAGTTAACCCCGATGAAGCATTAGTTGAGGGGAGAAAAGGATCACTAAAAAAAGTCTTTTTCTAACTTGCCTAGGATATTAATGTAACATCTGTAGCACTTTTACCTTAAATTAAAGGCCCGGCCCTCGCCCCCAAACTGAGGATTGTGGCAACTCGACTAACATATCTCTGTGTACTTCTTTAGGAAATACACACGAGCTTCAGTATTACCTTCAAGACCACAAATAAAAGCACTTTTCAGTGATGACTTTCTTTCATTCTTTATATCGAGTATAAATCAGTTGGCAAAGGTTTTGCCTGGTTAGTTTTTATCTGATACCTTATAGCCGCAGGAAATTCTATGAAGATTGAGATTTTGAAATCTTTTTTGCAAAGATATTCTGTAGAACAGGCGAAGCAGCCTTAAGATCAAAATTGTATTTGTTCTCACAAACAGTTTGACTAGTAAGTCTTTTTCCAGGGAGTATTACTACTGTTTCTTGAAGCAAGCTTGGGACAAGACTCTAAGGTGTAAATTTCTAAATCAGTTTAAATTTTTCCTTTTTGTTGTCTTACCTGTTCTTTCCCTGGTCTAACTGCAAGAACAAAGCTGTCAGAATGACATGCACGGCTCTCCCCAAAGTTAATGCTATTTAAATCTGAAGAGTGGTGGTTTCTTCTCACTGCAAGCTCAGCAAAGGTGGAGTCAGGATTTTGATTTTTTTAAATGTTTCGCCAGTGTTTTTGAAGGTCTTCTCATGATGGTTATGAAAAACAATGGCAAATAATCATTTATTATTTCTAAAGCAATTTGTAGGCCTCAATTTGGTATAGTGTGACAAGGGGAAACTACATATTTGTCTAGTTGTAGGTAATTGGAATTTGTTGTGCTAAAGATTCCTCTGTTTTCTATGTCAGGCCGACTTTGTAGTTGTCCTTATTTAATCCCTTTTCAAATACAAAGTTACTGCTGACGAGAAGATTCTCAACTAAAGTTAAAACTAGAATACATCAGACCTTAAACGGCTTTTACAAGGATTGTTTGTAAATGGCGTGCTGCTTTGTTGCTCATTGTTAATGTCGGAACAAATGGTGTCTGTGGGGGAGGTTCCGAAACACTAACGCTGGTACTTTGATTAATGTTAAATGTGTGGGGTTTTTTTTGTTTTGTTAATGTCAGCAGAAAAATTTTACAATAACTATTATTAAGGCTTGTCTGACTTTCATTTCCTCATTGGCAAAATCTGTGACTTTATCGCTTGCTTCTCTTTTGCCTTTCGCCTACCTAACAGATATTTGCCATCCAGTTACTTTCATTTTTGTGTATCCAGTACGCGCTACCTAAATCTCTCAGCGTGGCTCGCTTAGCTATCAATGTGATGGGAACCCTACTCACAGGTAAGCACTCCAGCAATCCCTAAATACATTGTTGTGTAAATTAGAATTACTTGTCTAGGTTGAATGCAGTTTTGTCTAAATGCCACTGTGTTAATGGCAATTGTAAAAGTAACAACAATTAATGACTGGATTTTTAAAATAATTCCTTTCTGCTTAACCATTTCCTTTTCCTTGACAGTTTTAACCCAGTCGAAGCGCTATGCTTTTTTTATGCCGACCCTGCCTTGTTTGGTGTCGTTCTGTCAAGCCTTTCCTCCTTTGTATGAGGATATTATGTCTCTGCTGATACAAATAGGACAAGTTTGTGCCTCTGATGTTGCTACACAGACAAGAGACTTCGACCCAATTATTACACGTAAGTAAAGTACTTTGTGTTTCAAAAGTAACGTCATGGTCCGGGGGAGAAAATTACCCTAGTGTTTCAAAAGTTTGAGTGTTGTTGGAATGCAGGATGACATTTACTGCTGTTGTCTTGTAAATATAGAAGGAGTAGGGATAGGTGGATTTACTGGATTGGAGGAAAGAGTTTAGAGGCTGAAGGGGCTGAAAGTACCTCTTTTACTAAGCTTCGTACTGCCTTCCTTCTGTTTTATTTCCTTGCTTGAATGATTTCAAGATGTATCCCTGTATGTGAGCGTTGTGCATAGAATTTGCTGTTGTAGTCTAAGCATGAAAGATGTGAGCAAAGGCCATTGGCTTTTGAGAACACAAGCACATTTCAACCCCTCAGCTGAGGCATAATGGCCGTATAAATCTTCCTAGGCTGTTGGAAAAGCAAAGTCAAATGAGCTACCTGAAGTCTTACACATGGCATTGCACGGTTGGATAAATCCATAGCGATTGCGTGAATACAGGTTCACTGTTTAAGTGTATCAGTTGATCTTGAGCGTGTTTTTGTCTCTCTTTTTTTTTTTTTTTTGTCTGAAGACAAATGCTCTGTTCCTGTGTTATAAGGTTCCCTCATGCTACCTATGATAGGATATTTATGTTAGAAGAAATAAGAGGGGAATATAAAAACCCCAAAGGAGTCAGACATAGGCAAACGAAAAAGAAATGTTGTAGTGTCAGAGAAATAATCTGTGGCGTTAAGCCTGGTGCATGAAATAGGGATGGCTCAAATTTGCAGTTTTGTAGCGTACGTGTTTGTGTTATGGGTGTAATTGAACCATTTAAAAAATTTATTTCTTTGTTTAGAAGTACTTTGCTTCTACTTAATTTTCTAGGTCTCCAGCAACTAAAGGAGAAACCACATGAAGTGTCAGGACTTTGTAAAGATTCATCAAGCAAAAGTTGTTCAAGGGACATTGCAAGCATGGACCCTGATGTTCGGTTATGCCAGTGTGTTGAAAATACTATCATCGAAATAATTAACATGAGCGTAAGTGGAGTTTAGGAAGAACGCAAATGAAGTTGTACTGTAGCTAGTGCCACGGTCTATGGTGCCTAAATTGGGAGAAAGCTGCGAAAGCGGACTGAGGACCTGGAGCACAAGAAGTCCGTGTTTTTCATTCATTCGATTCAGTTATGGCCGAAAAGAAAAGAATTGTTTAAAGAGGCTTATGTTGCTTCCAGTGAAAACTTTTGAGGCTGATGGGGTCGGTAAATAATTTCCCGTGCAGCTGAGTGTGAGTTTCAGGCTTGCTCGGTTTCTGGAGTGATACAGCAACACGCCCGGAAGGGTTTTATAACGCTCTGAGAGGTGAATGCTGGAGTTGTTGAGCAAACAGCAAAATGATGGGTAAGAAAAATTTGAGATTGAAGCGCTTTGCTTAAGTTAAATGAACTACTGTTCCAGAGCCTTGCAGAGCAAGATGGAATAAAATACTCCAAGGAAGACTTGAAATAGTGGTGTGAGTAACTTGCACCATCACGCTGAGTACTAAGAAAATGCTTTAGCATTTTTTTGTTTGTGTTTCAAACCATTGGTCAAAGTTTCAGTTCATGAGATCAGGAACTTCATTTAAAGATCAGCCAGGCTTCATTAAAAGTTTGAAACTGGTCTGAAAGTTTCTTTAAAAAAAAGAGTACTAGTACTACAAAATGAGCTGTATAGATGTGATTTTTAAAGAATCTGTCCTTTTTGTGCAGCTCAGATGGTTTAGTATTTTTTAACATCACTTAGTTTAAAAGAGATGAGAGAGACTTCCAGAAATAAGTGCAAAGGTGTCTGAAGGTGTCATCAGCATAAGATTAAAAAAAGAAATCAGTGTTGAGGCTGACTGTGACAGAAGCTAAATGTCCCTGCCATGAAAGGAATGACCGCTTCCAGCCATACCAAAGCGGTTCCATGCAGCCCAGTGGACAAGAAGGCCGAATCCTTGGTGCTTCTTGCGTGAAGTCGGTGGTTCTTTCATATGCAAAAGCTGCAGGATTTAGCCTCCACGGATGTGTGTTGTGGCATTGCAGAAGGGGGAGCGTGGTGCAGTATTTGGGAGCTTCTTGAAGGTTGCACAAGCTCTTACATGAGGCAGCATGTGCTTTTGCGGCAGAAAAAGAAAATTAAGGTTTGGCTGTTGTGCCAGGAGTGAATGTAGTACTTCAGCACACTTGAAGTGCTAAACTTGTCAAGCTAGCACTTTTTTCTTAAAAGACAGTAAATAAGTAAAATATTTTTCAATGAAAACCAGTTTATATTCCAGAAATTAATGGTCTGACTCTTGAGCGTGACCTTGGGAAAATCGTGCATGCCTTGGCTTCTGCCCGTGTTGGACAGTGATTTAGGAAGGCGAATGCTGAATTGCCAAACACGTGTGGGTTTGCGTTCCAGGATTACCAGCGTGCTGTAACCATCCGGTAACACCATCTGGCTACCAAGTGTATTTTTGTCATCTTGCTGTAAAGTCTGTAAATAATGGAAATGTATGTACTCTTTTTGGTTTTGGTTTTCCTCTGAGTGACGTTTTATACGCTGTAGTGGTATTTAAATAAAAAACCCTGTGATTTAGATTACATCGTAGATACTCATACTTCTCATTCAAAGGGAGATGCCGGTGTTAATTTTATGTTTTCCAGCTTTTTAGGCAGTTTGCCCTGAGGGCAGCCCGCAGGGCGCCCCGGGGAGCGGGAGGGCCTGGGCCTTCTCCAGTGCCTTCTGTGCTTGGCAAGATTACACAGCGTCCGACTTTACTATAGTAAACACAGGTATATATTTTTTAGTTCCCAGCACAGTGTTTTCTGTACGCTACGCTTGAAACAAGGCAAATGATAGAAAAGGATTTTGCAATAGTATTCCCCCCGCCTGTAAAACGCGTGGTTGCCCAGCAACGAGTTCAACCCGGAAGTCAACAAGGCCCTCCGTGATTGGTTCTAATAGCGCAGAGGTGGCAGGCGGGAGCTGCTCAGTCCGCGATTTGCTGATTGGCGGTGCGGGGCCCTTTCCTGTCAGCTGATTGGCGCCGGGGCGGAGGCGGGAAGGACGGACGCTGAAGGGGGCCGCCGTCGCCTGAGGTGAGCGGCTGTGAGGGGACCGGGCTCCCTCAGGGTGGGGGGCCCGGGGCTTGGTGGGGGGCCCTGCCCCTTCAAGAAGAGAAGGGAAACTCTCAGGTGCCTCTGTGGAGGCTGGGGCGACGCGACACGCCCAGGAGGATGACTGCAGCTCCCTCAGCCTCCCTGCCCTCCGCCGCAGCGAGGCAGAAACATTCTCCCCGCGGCTGGAGCTGAAGTAGGGCCGAGGTGGCGTCGGGATTTCCCTGGGGAGCGGCCCCGGTCCTCCCAGAGGCGCTCCCGGGCGGAGCAGAGCGGGGCGAAGGGTCCCTCGGCGCTCCCGGTGTCCCGGGCCGTTGCCGCCTCCTGCCCCCTTTGGTGTTGAACCCTTTCCCACGGCCCCGGAGGGGGCTTGCCTTTTTTTTT
>VZTL01069467.1:0-11825 GCA_013400535.1 Scopus umbretta | reverse complement strand
TTTTTTTTTTTTTCCCTGAGCAAAGCTCGATTCAAAGTAGGGCTCGTTTAGGCGAACCCCCCGGCATGTGGAGGAAAAAGCCTTTTAGCGGGGTGCGGTTACATTTTTGGACGGAGGGGTAGGATGTAAACTCACGTTAGCAACCTCTCTTTGCTAGGGTTTCTTTCTCCTGCTGAGAAAGCCGATGATGAAGCTGGGTCATGCCGTGCATTGGTGTTTTGGTGTTGTATACTCATTAACAGCTCCTGTTGTTTACTCATTAAAAGTCAGATGAGGGCACAGGGTAGTGAGTTAATTTATCACGGTGAATCTGCCAGTTTAAAATTGCTTTTTTATTTTGTAGGTGCTGAAAACCTACAAGAAAAAATACTCGCTGTGTCAGTTAAATAACGTATCCCTTTTTTTTTAAAGCCATCTACGCCTCTTCAGTGTTTTTAATTCGGTAATTTCAACGTTTTAAGTGTGATAGGGAAATTGACTGTCTTTTATTATCCAGAGTGAGAGAAATAGGAGATAGCACTCACAGGATAGTAAAGTGACTGACATTTCATTGTCCCCTGAATAATTACTGTATTATTTGTGGAACAAAAGTGTTAGTTTTTAACCATCTCCTTTTTAAACTCAGTGTCCAGTTTTATTTTCTCATTGTTACGAAATGAACAGTACAAGCTACTGTTGTTGACTGTTTCTTTGTAGTTTGCAGTATCTTGGAGTTGAAGCCAATGGACCTGCAGAATTGGAAAACTAGCTATTTTTAGTTATTAATATCCTAAAATGCTTTTCCCCCAAGGATTTGAGTTCTTATACCAACAATTCCCAGTCTGAGGATTAGACTCTGAAGTGATGTGCCCAGTTCATCACACTTTTATTTAAATTGCTGATGTTACTCATCGGGTGGTGGCAACTTGCTCTCATTTGTAACAAGGGCCGAGCCTGAACTGATGATGTGTAGCAGCAATTCCTGTATGGCAGTTCTGTTAGTATCCTGAACTGCTTCGCCCCCTGATCAGGTTAGCGGTTTCTGCTTGGTTTTGCGTGGTGCCGTATGTTGTTTCAGGCTTGGCCTGGTTGCTAGTGTTGGCTTGTTAATACTGGTTTTTTATTGCAGCTATAAACCTGAAGTAAGCGGGAGGAAAAAGCGGCAATGTCATCTGATGTGTCAGAATACACTATTGGGGGAGTGAAGATCGTGTTCCCTTGCAAGGCTTACCCTTCACAACTTGCTATGATGAATGCTGTAAGCAGAATTTATATTAATGTTTGCTAAACTAATAGCTTATATTTTCCAGTACCTTATCAGCATTTAGAAAACTAACATACTACATTCAGAGCCTCCGGTATCTTGAGAATTTCATTTGTAACGTAAGTTACTGTTCTCTGTGCTGTACGATGATATCTGGCCCGCGACTAGGAATGCTGAGGGACGTTGTGGATTTGGGAACAGTTGTGCTAAGAAACAAGTTATGTGTTATGTAATATAAGTGATTATTTCACTAGATACACTGCAATAGAAATTTAATATAATTTTGAAAGTTTAATTACACTTTACACTTAAACATTTTTAAACAGTTCTAACCATTTCTAAACACTTTTTCTCTGTGGGACAAACAGTTGGGTTGTCTGACAGATGTTTTCAATATTTTGTAAGACTAAAGCAAGCCAGCCCCATCAAGTATCGCTGTTAGCAGGTAAGTATCTCACAGCCCCCTGTACGTGAACCTCGGAGCACTGCTAATGAGGCACGTTCCTCTCGAGAGAAATACAGCCAAGGCTTGTTGACCTGGTATTATTATTAAAGGTGGTTGGGGGGGTGGTTTGTTTTTTGAGGGGGTTTTGGTTTTGTGGGTTTTTTGGTGGTGGGGGTTTGGGGGGCTTTTTTTGTGGGTGTGTTTTGTTTGGGTTTTTTTTTTAACAAGACAGCAGGTGTCCTGATCTATTTTTAGAAGTTACTTATAGCCTTGTTAAAGGCACTTTCTTTGGGTTTTTCTCTATTAATTCTGGCTTTGTTCTTGTTATTCTCCTTAAAGATTGTTAAAGGCTTAAATAACAGGCAACACTGTTTGTTGGAGAGCCCTACAGGAAGCGGCAAAAGCTTGGCATTACTTTGTTCTGCGTTATCATGGCAGCAGTCTCTGTATGGTAAGTTGTCTTCGTGTCTATTTACCCAGTTTTTATTACCAAAATATATTATATTGAATTATTGTTGCTGTTTATCAGCCCTTAAACATGTGGTTTCAGGAATCAAACCAGCTCTTTGTCCACCATTATACGTACTGCCTTATTGGCAACATAAAACTGTAATAGCCAGTAATACTAAGATGGATAAAGCTATCTGTTATTATAAGGGAATTATATGGCTGTTGGAACTTTGAAAGAAAATCCTTGTGGATTGTAGTTGTGCAGACTGAATTGAGAAAGAGGGGTTGTTACAGTTCTTTGCACGGCAGTTCTTCAAAGGGTGGTGATAGCTTGTTCAGACTTTGTAGAGACACAAGGTTTATAACTGGTACCTAATCAAAAGCTTTCATCGTCACTGTGTTGAAAGTCTAGTTCCCATGCATAGTCTTGAGTAGTTTTTAACAGAAGACAAATGACTGTGTCCTTCAGAGAAATCACTGCTGACATCGTCATGTGAAAAGGAAGACGGAAAGCCCGAGACCTCACCGCCATGTCGCTGTATGTGTCATTCCCAATCTAAGGGCAACGAGGCTGCAGCGAGCGTGAATCATGGTGCTTCTTGTTCTTTTAATAACTGCGAAACAGGAAGCGCCATAAAACCTGGAAGCCTGCTAACAAACACAGGTAACTTCATACAGAGGCAGCTAAAAATCTGTTCTGGAAGTAAAATACATAGCCAGCGATGTCAATTTTTTTTTTTGCTTTCAAGTCAGGGACTATCTTACCATTGTAGTTGTAGAGTACTACATGATTCTGCCCTGCATGAAAATCTGTATGGTAATGCTGGTTAATGGGTCTAGAAATGTGTAATACTACTTCCTGCATCATGTGTATTTATAGTAAATTCTGTTTTTAAAATGTTGCCCTTA
This sequence comes from Scopus umbretta, assembly GCA_013400535.1. Classification (NCBI taxonomy): domain Eukaryota; kingdom Metazoa; phylum Chordata; class Aves; order Pelecaniformes; family Scopidae; genus Scopus; species Scopus umbretta. The sequence goes on along the minus strand of VZTL01069467.1, from coordinate 8,778 downwards.
TTTAATGCATTCCTAGTAGTGGACACATCTTTTTATTTTATTTTTAATTACAGAACGTAAGGAAAATGAAACGCTAGCTTCAAAACTGTCTGCCAAAAAAAGGTTGCTCCTATGTGACAATGAGAGTGATGATTTTCAAGTAGACAGGAAAAGGATTCGTCCTTTAGAAAATGAGCAGCAGGTGAGCAAAGTTTATTCGCAGTAAAATAACCTGGGCGTAGCTCACCAAAGCTGTCAAATGCCAGCCAACGTTTCAGAGAAGGGCATAGAGCACAGTTGAGCCGTGTCGCAGCCATAGTTTGGATTGACAGGTTTTTGGTCACTTTTACTGTTACTTGTTACAAGGGAGTCCGTTGTCGCACTAAATTGTTCATAATACCATGTCTGAAATGCCATCTTGCGTATTTAAACACCTAATATCCCCAAAATATATTTATCCCCAGTTGATCTGTAATAGTCAAAGGATGAGATTCTAGAGTTGAAAGCGTTCTTGCAGATACGTTTTAGAAATACCAGTAATACTGTGGATGTCTCTGGAGTTCTGCTTTATATCCTGTCAAATGTAGTTATCTCTGGCCTAATACGCGGAGGGCGATATTTCTGTAGTGTTTTCATCTGTGTCGGTATTGGAATCTCATGACTTAGTACTTGTATTCGGATGTGCATTCTGAAAGGCTTTTACGTTGCTTTAGAGCATTGCTCAGACGGTTACTTTTGTTTAAGTTTTTAGATCGGCACGGTTTGAATTTATTTCTTGTTTTACTTACAGAAGTTTTCTGCTTAAATCTATCTGGTATCGTAATTTCTATCAGTTTTGTAACAGTGGGAAATTAAAGAAGAAAAGCTTGGCAATAACTACAGATTTATTTTTTTTGTGGTTGTTACTGAATTTCTAATTAAAACTTTGTAGCTTTACCCAAATGACTTTGGCATAGCTTGGATTTGGTTAACCCGCTAATGAATATTAGTGATGCCCTGTGTTACTGAAACAGACTCAGTGGAAAACAGTTGAAACCAAATCACTGACTGCCAGCGTAAGCACATCTCTCCAGTGTATTTGAGCACAGTACTTTTTTTCCCCAGCAGGTTAGAAAACGTCATAGTTTTGCAAAAGGAGTGCAGCTAGTTGATGCTTTAGAAGTTTATCATCAAAGAAAAAATGGAGAATTGATTGTTCACTCCGAAAAAAGTGTGAAAACCACTACTTTTTCTCCCAAAACAGTGAGTAATATAGTAATATCTTTTACATCAGGACTGTTAGTTCAAGAGCAATTTAAAAGAAATATTTTACTGTAAAGAGATTGTGCATGAAATGCAGCTTGTTAATATAGTTTCAGAAAGCACTGTTTCACTGTTTCAGCAAACTCTGGCTGCGTTACAGCCTAATGTAAAGGTTCCCAAGAATGTGAGCTGCTTTAAAGTAATATATTGTCACTATCAATAGCACGAGCTGCGGTGGCTTTTACTCCTAATGGTGCTGTCTAACCAATGTGGTTTGCAAAGCGTAAGTTATTTCTGTGAAAGTTGTTCTTCTAAACAGTGGGTTGAACTCTTTTACACCGTGGCTCCCCAGTAGCACAGAATCTGGCCCAGCAATTCAGCCCGTGAGCTTGCAATATGTGACAGCAATTGTGTAGCAGATGTAGATCTGTGTGTTATGCTCCAGTTTATAGTAGATTTATGACATTAGGGAAGCACTTGAAACTAGGACTGTGGAAATTAAGTGCCATCAGAGTTTGTAGAATTTGTTCAACTTGCCATTCGTCGTTTTGTGGCATAGGTAGTAAATAAAAGACAGCATTTAATATTAACATGTGTGCCTTTTAGACCTTAAAGTAGTATGGAGAAAGTTGGACCTGATCATTACAATATATTAATTAAAAAACCACGTAATAAATATTGCACACTATTCAGAAGAAAAAATCCTGTGTCTTCCTGTGATAGATTTAAGTTTTGGGTTTGGTTTTTTGATTTTATTTGGTTTGGGTTGTTTTGAGGGGGGGTTGTTGTATTTTGTTTTGGTGGTTTTTTTTTAATTAACACTTTCCATAGCAGAAAGTATTGCATAAGAAGTTGAGATACGTTTGTATCTCATGCAGCTGCTTCTGCAGCTTTCTGCTAGGCATTTTCTGCATTTCTTGGTGCTTGGATCTTACTGATTTTACGTAAAACCTTACTGAAGCAAAACCAGTAGAAGAAGATATCTGAGGCAGTAGAGGTGAATGTCAGATCCCAGGTCACTTTAGTGATTCCCGTGAATGCTTCTCAGAGGCTGTGACAGAATAGTTCTTGCCAATATTAAAATATAGGAGCACGCCATGAAATCATGAAATTGTATCAGTTTAAGACAAATATATGAAAGCAATCAGGTCTGACCTTTATTTCTTTCTTCAGTACAGAAATCTACTTGCTTTTTTCAAAAAGCAAAGAACATTCTTCCTTTCCTCTCTCTCTGTCTCTATTCTTTTTTTGGTTTTATGCTGTTCTATGGTAACACCCATTTGTAGGTAACTCGGCTTCTAAGTACAGGGTTTTATGCTTGGTTTCAACAAGCGTTTCAATTCTCTTGCCAGTCCTTCCAACAGCACTTGGGTCTTTTTATGTCCTAAATTAGCTTCTATTTTAATTAGCATATGTTTTAAATTCAGGACTTATTTTCCAGTATATTATGCTTTTATAAACACAAAAGAAGCCAAAAGCTTTGGTATTACTTTAAGACACTGGGAACTAAATCTTTTCTTAACAAAAGTGAATCTGTGTTCTAGGTCATTTGATGGGAAGTAATTTTTCCTAGTTTTGGAAAGCTCCGTAGATTTTTAAGTAGGATTTGAAATGCTTTGTACCACTGAACTTCAATTGGCAGTTTGGAATAAAAAGGCCAGCAGAGTGTGCTGTTGATTTTCAAATAAAAAGACCTTTCTTCCTTCCTTGATTGTAAAATTTGCTTTGGTACTTTGGTGTGGGTATCTGAAAAACTTGATTTACAACTTCTGGAGGTTTCATGTAGTGAAGAAAACTGAAAACTTTTAGCGTAGATAAACTAACGGTTAAATAATAAAATACTGAGTCATAGTCTGATTTCCTAAGGAAACTCTTCATTTTTGTAACAGTAGTTTAGCTGTACGTGAGTGTGTTACAATGTGCTATCTGTGGGTCTGATAGTACAGTATACTATTCAGCTAGACTGTTTGCTCCTTCTTTAGAAAGAAGTAACCTAAGAAGAAATAAAAGTGTTTATTTCTGTTCAAGTGACTTTTTAAGAATGAAAGGAGTGTTTCTTTCTTTGTAAACAAAACAATAAAAAAAAAGTTTCTTTTTAAGAATGAAAGAATAAGGTGTTATTTTCCAGTGAGGAACTTTTACTTTAGCAGACTGAGACCTTGTCTGGTATCAGGAAACAACTGCGGAAAGTAAGGCCTTATTTATCGTTAGCAGTTTTGCGGCTTCACATCTTAAACTTAATGTAGTTAAGAGCATCACAGCATAGGCTCTTAGGTACAAAAATGCTTTTCTAGTGTAGCTTATGAATAGAGTCAGCTGAGGTTATGTTCAACACTTGATCATAAAGGACTATGTATTTAGGATGATACAATAATGCAACAAAAATATTTTCTTAATCAATGGGGTAACCATCCCTTTGTGTATCTTGTGTTTTACTGGTCAATCCTGTGCTTAAAGCAAAGTTAGTTCCTTGTCAAATATTCTTTTTTCTACCCCAACAGAGAGGGAATGGGTTGGTTGTTGCCAGAGCACGAGAGGTGCTGCCCAGTGTTCTCAGCTGTCTCAGAAGAACCCCTGTAGATCCAGAGGGTGAGGCTCTTCTGCCCCAGGTGACTGCCTGCCCTTAGCTGCTTTCAGTCCAGAGCCTGGGAACCCATTTCTCTCCTTCTGCTGTTAATTCTTGCAAGAGAGGGCAGTTCTAGTGTGAGTTTAAATGAGAAATTATACCCTTATGGTACTCTCTCGATTACTTCTGTCAAAGCATACGGTCTGAGAAACTGGGGCAGCTGGGTTAAGGAATCCCCATTTATACTAGGTAAAAAAAATAAACAGTAAATGGAGAGCAGTGTAACAAACACTTGGGGTATCAAAAAACAACTGTGAAAAGAATCTGTCTTAATGTGCTAGCCCATTGCAGTTTAACATATTGCTTACAACCCTCACAATGGAGTTTGAGTGACTTCTGTTACACATTCCAGGAGACTGGCAGCCTGTTACAATCAGGGTCTGGACTCCAGAATAGGCTAATTTACCACGATGAGATGAAGAAAGTTGTGGATTTGTATTACATGCTCTCACCTGACACCGTATCTGATCCTTTTCCTGCTGATTGACATTTTCAATGAGCTCTTTGAAGCAAGTTCCAGCTTAATTAAAACGTTTGCTTGGTTAGCAGTGATCTGTGAAAGCCTGTGATAAATATTGAACCGGGTTCACCTGCTGGTTACTGTGAGAGGATAAACAGCTGCTTTGTGTACTTTAATCAAGAGGCTGCGGCAGCAGCAGAATACTGTGCTTTTTGAGGGCTTATAAAGGGATAGTTGAAAAGCTCTGGTAATGTCACTGCTGATATCTTACTAGATTGTGCTTGTGTGATATTTCACACAAGAGGTATTCACTGCTGTATCGTTTAGATGGCTTTGTAACCGGGAAATGTAGATGAAGATATGAAGAACTCCTCTTATCTCTTTGTGTTTCAAAGATCATAGCCTCGATGTTTGTTTGGCTCTATTTTACACGTAGGACAGGTTGGTAGACTTCATTATTCTTCTTTTAATCGGACTTCCACGTTTTTGCCGTATAAATATTGATGCGATAGGCTGTTTTATTTACCACCTGACAGAAGTAAAAACAAGATAGATTAGCCTAAGCTCCATATAGTCTGGCATCTGATCTCTGACAGCATCTGTTACTGGATGTTTCTGATTAAATACTGCAGAAAGTAGAGGACTGTCTTTTTTTTTTATTATTTCTTTTTTTCTCTCTCTCCCAAATGAAACCCTCTGCTCCAGATTACAGCTGAAAACAGGTTTAGTTCTGAAGCCAGAGGGTATTACGAAATAGTTTTCTATTGTCTTCATATTAATTATTTCTACTCAGCTCCACCCCCCCCATTCTTTCACAAATAAACTGAAACATTTCCTAATTTTATTACAGTATAGCCAGTATCTCTGTGTTACGAGTCTAAAAATTTGTACTCTGAGCACCGCTGCTATGGGAACTGCCATGTTAGAGTTACCACTTGGTTCAGCCAGAGAGTATTCTCTTTCCTTTTGCTGTAGTAATGGGATATTAACACCATGTTACACTTTGCTATGTGATATCAATAGTAAATTCTTTCTGTGGAAATACAGAATTGAAATAGTTTGGTTTTTAATAAAATTTAATGATGGCTAAACCATTTTCTAAAGGATAACAAAGACTTCAAGTGCAAATTGACACACTTGAATAAAGTGCAAATAACATGAAGAACTCGACTTTTAAACTACGTTTTAACCATTTCTTTTCATTTATAAGGACCTTCTAAAAACATTGTACTTATGTATTTTGGGCTAATGGTGTCTGTGGCTTTTTGAGCTGTTCTAACTACTGCAGGCAGTTTTATACTCATAGTTACTATAAAATCAGTCTGAGTTTACAACTCTCAATGTTGATTTTTTTTTTTACCTTTTTTCAAAGTTAAAGGTAACATTTTTAAAACTGGAATACTGGGTAAAGTGCTTCTTGAAAACCAGTGTTATACCAATTTCCGACCTTTTAAGAAAAACTTTCAAGGGCACCTGTAACATAAGCCTTACACATAAGAACACTCTTAATGCTTCTTATGAAAAGAAAGAAATAGGTCTGTTTTTTTGGGTTTGGGTTTTTTTATTTTTGAAACCCCTCAGAAGAGCCTTCCGTTCATGCCGATGTGTGTATTTGAACTGCATTCTCCTGTTGTTAGAACAGCTGCCTGATTGGTTCTAATCTTTTTCTCTTACTTTTGTTTGGCAAACTAAACGTGAAGCTTAGAATTAGCAGTGAAGTATTAGTGATATGGTATCATCTTTGAATTCTGTGTATTCTTTTACCTCTGAAAACACAATCTCACTTGAATTGGAATTAAAAGATAAACGTGTTCTTAAAGGCCCTGTGCAGTAAGTAAACTGCTTCTGTCTATTAACTGTTAGCATGGTAGTGTGGTTTTCATTATTTCAAAGAGCAAAATAGAATATAGATGGTAGAAATATCAAGGTACAATTTGCATTGCAGTTTTCTGTGCAAGTACAGACAGAGTTGAGTATTGCCACATATGTAACATATACCATATGTCAGCTGTTTCCTGCTTCGCTGTTGACAAGAGCCCCATTCATAACTCTTCTTTTTATCCTCTCAGTGAATAAGTAATTATTCAGCATAGAAGGCAGGATATTTGGAACTGGCTATTTAACGTGGCAGCACACCGTAATGAAATCTGCTGTTACTGGCAACCTGAGAGGGGAATGTAACAATTCCAGCATGGGTGTAACTGTATCTGCTTTGAGGGCCTGTTTATTTGGCACATCAGTGAACCTTTTATCCCCGTGAGTGACAGCTCCAGAAGGGTTACATTTACATGCGTTCTATCGTGTATTGTAATATTTAATGGTGGACAAGGCTGAGTGGGACTGAGGGTAATACGAACTTGCTTTTCCTCAGAGTGGAGGCTAAAAGGCAGCTTGATCCCCAGAATTGTGGTGTAACACACGGCATGACTTAGCATTTGTTTATAACAGATTATCTTACTGATTACAATTAAAAGGGGAGGGAGGAGTATTTGAGCGGGCAATGACATGTTGTTACTTGTGCTGTCACCTGAAAAGCAAATACAAACCCTTTTACGGTAGGAGAAGTAATTATTTTCTATGGGAGGTGTTTGTGGACGTGGCTAGTCGTGAGTTATTTTGTTTTCCCTGTGTCTCTTCACACTAATTAGTTTCATGACAGTTCTAGTATTTTATATTATGAAAGATGGTGCTTCTCAAGAAGAAAAAAAAATTGGCTTTTAACAAATGTTTTAAAGGATTAGGTTCTGTTTAGAATTATTCCCTATTTTGTCTTTTATTCTCATAGTTACTAGACGGCCTTTGACATAATGGCATGGCAAATATATTTCTAATGGAGAGTATATGATGTAGCCCATTTTAACTGCAAACAGATTTCTTTAAACTGTCCAGATTTCTTCTGCTTGCTTTAAGGAAAAATGTACTCAGTATTTTGGTTCGGGTGTCTGCTCCCAAGGTTTTCTTCATTTAAGGTACTGGACATTTCTTGTTCTGTAACAGGAGTGTCCTTATGCTGAAGCTTAAATGCGAGAAGTTTATTTGCATTAATCACATGTATAAATATTCCACTGGATTAATAATTCTTTCTACGATGGGGTTATAATGAAGTTGTATCTAATGATTGCTGGAAGTTTTTTTTAAGATTTTCATGAGGACGTGGTATGTATGCTTTCGCATTTTTAAATTTGCAGTTTGATAGCCCAACCTGGTGATTTAACAGGCTATCCTGAACTGTCCTGGAGGGCACTTTCTAAAGAGACCATAGAGCAGATTTAGTATGTTCATCTTACTGTGAGATTTTCTTAACCTTTTTTTTGGTTTGGGTTGCAGTCTTCCGGTCCTTGCACTGAGTGTTCCTGTTCTTCTGGAAAAGAAGCTGATAAAGACACTAGTAACACAAAGAAGAAAGAAAATGGAGATCGGTCGTTCATTCCCAAAATATTTTTTGGAACACGAACACACAAGCAAATATCCCAGATTACTAGAGAGTTGAAGAGAACAGCGTATTCCAGTGTCCCTATGACAATTCTTTCTAGCCGGGATTACACCTGTATTCATCCAGTGGTATCTAGTAGTGGTAGTAACAGGAACGAAATGTGTGTAGAATTGCTGGAAGGAAAACATGTGAGTAATTTTGTTTCAGAAAATGAGCATTCATTTCAACATATTAAAATGAAAGGTAGTTGAACAGTTGGAATGAGTAACATTTTTGACTTCTTTATGTGGATTAAATGCCTCTGGTAATTTGGTTTAAATATTAATTGTTAGGAAATGCTGATACACAGTATCGATACTGAAAAAAACATGATGTATGACTGCTAGGTTAATGTTCTTAGTAAGACTTAAATTGTCTTTGGCTTTATAGATGAAAAAGAAAGAAGTGTCCTTTATCGACGTACATTTTAGGACCATGGATTTGCCAGTTTTCTTTCTGACACGATATGTTTTTCATTACTGTCCGACATAAAAAGTAGCTGTTAGAAATGCTTCCAGGAAATACAGTCAAATGCGCGTAACAGCTTGGAGGATTTAAGCTTACTCGGTTTTCATTATTTCTTGTAACCGCTAACTATCTGCGCTTATTTGCTTTTAGGGCAAGTCCTGTCTTTACTACCACGGTGTTCATAAAGTCAGTGAACACCATGCCCTACAGTCTGCACATCGGATGTATCAGGCTTGGGACATTGAAGATCTAGTGAGCCTGGGAAAGAAGCTTCGTGCTTGTGCATATTTTGCAGCCAGAGAACTCATGGTGGGCGCAGATATTGTGTTTTGTCCTTATAATTATCTCCTAGACCCGCAGATACGGGAGAGCGTAAGTATATTTGGAGGAAGATTGCGATAACTGAAGTTAAAAGGAAGTTAGAAACATAATGCTCAGTGGATACAGTCCACTGAAATCTGATTTATATCCAAAATGTTATCTACAAAATAACTCCTGGGTTAAAGAATTATTTCTCTCTATATCCACGCC
>VZTL01069466.1:283-32515 GCA_013400535.1 Scopus umbretta | reverse complement strand
TCACATATCTGTAATTCCACTAGGCTACTCTTACAGTTTTTCTAAGCAATGTTAAACACTGTGTACTGCATATTTTGTGTTTTACTATTACTGCCATGAGCTTCACAAACTTAAATGCCAGAGCGACAATATTTCAGACAGAGTTGTGGATTGAGGCTGTTGTTGGAAGGCTCTGTATTACACCTGAAGTGGTGGAGGGCAGGTATTTGGTATCAGGGGATTTGTGTGGAAGTGCTATAATTTTATTAATGGAAATCCAATTCTGCTGAATACCATCCATGCCTACAAGGTACTGTATGTCTCTAAGGGATATGTCTAGGTCTTTCTACCACAATGCTTGATTCTTGATGCCAATCATCAAAGAGCAATTGGAGAAAAGGCAAAACACTGTCGCCTTTGTATATGGTTTTTAAAACATATTTTAAACTGCGGATAAGAGTTGTTGATTCCCTTTCCCAAATATGGCAACAGGTTAATGCCCTTATGCTTGGGCCTTTTCACAAAGTAGTTCCCATCCATTTTGATTTTTCCTTTGATTACAGCAGGCCACACACACATCAAGTTAACTGACAAGAACACCGATAAATATCTGTAGCACTCAACTCAGTTTCAACTTCTCAGTCTCAAGCTAGGTGTTGCATATGGAGTGAGGAGGTATTTCTTCATTCCTGTACCTACTATTATCAAAGTAATTCTTGGGTGTCTAAACATAATTCACAGGTAAAACAGAAGGGAAAATTTGTCTCTTTGATAATACAGTAGAATCAATAGTAATAATTAACTAATCAGATGGTAATAACATACAGAAGAAGTAGAATGGAGAAAGAATAAAAGCTGAAGTTCAGTTTCAGTAGCATCGGGAATTTGAAGAAAATGGATGTTTCCACCCCTGGCTCAGCTTTTACTCACTTTGAATTTCCCCAGCTATTCCGCGCATATGTAGTAAAATCCACTAAAGTACCTTTCTAAGATGCTTCTCAGGAATTAATGTAGCTGGAAGGAAACCTAACTCATCAAGACAGCTCACAGTGGTAAAGTTGACAGGAGATTTGGTCCCTGTGTGCCACACAAAACCTAAAGGTGAAATCCTGGTCCCACTGAAGAAACTGGCAAATGTGGACAGGACTACCCTCTATCTGCTGAATTATTTAAACTGGAAACTGCCTTATTTACAGACTGTGGACTGCATGAAATTAATCTGCCTTCATTTTATCTGTGCAGCCTTTTCCCAGCCTCTGGTGAAGGATTCCAACCTCTAAATGCAAGAGGTTAAGTGGAATTTGAAAGTTAATTTTGTGGAATTGTTCCTTTCTCCCCTCTTCTGGGCTGTAAATGATTCAATTACTAGGACATCATCAAAAAGTCTCTGAATTTTATCTACCAGACTCTGAGGAATCCAGGTCTTCCCTTAGTTAATTTTGTCATACAGAAGTAACCTCCGAGATTGGATGGGTTTATTGTTTTCATTTTCTAGCAAAATAGTTCAAGGAAGAGAAAGAAAGGATGAAATAAAATGTTCAAAGGAACATGCAACGCCAGATCAATGTGTCTGGCTGCTAAAGCTGAAAGGATCCAGCCAAAAAACCTACTCTAATAAAGGCAGTGTTGCATCCCTTCACTGCTTCTAAAGCAACCCCCCAAAATGACTTGAATCGGTAAAATCAGTAAATCTACAGTATCCTTATGACCTTTGCAGAAGCTTCTCTTTTAATACGAAGTGTTAACTGCCATATAAAATATCAGTTGAACTATGCCATGATAGTTTTTGCTTGAGTAAAACAGACAATGAGGCTTTACTCTTAGTTACATCAATATTTAATGGGGAGTAAATTTGGTGCCTACTTTAACTCTAAGCAAGGGTAAAATGAATAAATCAATGCGATATTGCCATCAAGGGATGCCTCCTCCCACAACTCATGGAATCCTTTTATGTGATGGATTTCTACTCTCCATCAGTAAAATGTTACGTAGGAACAACAGAAACAGCACCACAGTTGATTTATGAACACCTAGTAATTTCAAAAGTATGAAGTATTGTCCAAACCTATGGAAATGGTTACAGAAGTAAATACATTATTGTTTTCACTGAAGTATGATAAAACTTTTTTCTCCCTCTTCCATTATATATGCAACATACTAATGAGTAGTACGGTGGTTTCTGATTCAGCATAGACCAGTCAGATTTCCACATAAATCAGTCTTTTATTCAGTCTTTGTGTCTTAGTATGATGCCAAACCATGAATTTCAACAGTTGCATATATCATATTTATTTGTACAGAATGTATTTCAAGTGACTAACTAGAACAACATTAGTAATGCAAAAATAGCAAATTCTCAAGCTGCTGAGTAAGCCATTGTATCACAGGGCAAATCTACTGAGTAAATAATGAAGCAAATTTTGCCCTATTTCTTCCATCTGCAGACCCTTTTCCCTCTCAATACTTATCAGGTGACAATGCAAGTTGACATCTTGTTATTGAAGGAAGTTTTCAATTAGCCATGACAATAATACCACCAAGATCCAATAACTAATGAGTCATATCACTTACAGCTGGAAGAAAGTAAAAAATCAGAAGTTAACCAGGCAGCAATCAGCTCAGTCCCTGACAAGGTCCATGTTCTCAGAAAAGGCATTTTAGGTGTTCAGGTGACCACTTAATATACTTTGATGTTTACTTTCCAGTCCTCCACCTTTACTATAGTACAGCTTTAAAAGTTACAGGCAATTATGTAGAAAATGTGGTCAAAGAGTGTCCTAATTGCATCCATACAGCATCCAAACACTTTCACAACTTTCTTCAACAGCCCTACTCAAAATTATGAGTGAAAATAATGAACATTATCTGTATGTCATAACATTTGCTTTTTCAGCTCTGCTGAAAATATTGCAGAAAATTGAAATACTTCCAAATAGAACATGGTTTTCCTAAGAAAATTCATAGGCATCAGATATAAAATGTTAAAACCATTGGGTTCTGCATGATGTATTTATGTATTTGGACAAAATTATGCAATCATAATTCCAAAGCTTTTTGAGTAACACATCATGAACAACCAGTAAACTTTCTCATTAGAACCCTAACATCTAATTTTCATTAGAAATAATGTTATGTAATCATCTAGTTTTGACATTATAGAGTCATGCTCATCCCTACGTGAAGATCTCTGTCACATCTCTAATGGATACAAGTGGTGATCACTGCAAAGGAAAAGCATTTTTAGCAGTACATATCCCACACTAACCCAGCACTAACTGCTTTATGAACAACTGTATCACCTCTTTCTAGTGATCTACTGTGGCCATCATAGTGCCAAGTAACTCCCTGCTATATGCTTAAATATATTATATTTTCTTAAAGGAGTGGTTGTTGGCTGGTTGGAGACAGTTTTTTACCTGGATGAGTTAATAAAGTAACAGTGCATTGATTTATCTGAGAAACGTTATTGTCACAGCAAGAATGACTGGAAGTTACTTGGCAGCTTGTTTTATTTTGGAAAGAAAACAGAGTTTCAGAAAGGACTTGATTCTTGGATTCCTGCACTTATCTTGTGTGGTTGAGATCCTCTTTGTTTTATTACAAGAACTGGGCAGTAATGCAAATGCTTAAAAAATGAATGTTTTTTCAGTTGGTTTCACTGTTTTCCAGCTCAAGGAAATTACTATTAAAACTCATTTAAGGCAAATGCAAAAATAGTAATTATTATAATAAAGTAATAATTATATCTTAACTAAAAAAACCCAAGAACCTTGATAATGGCTTCTGTTGGGCTTGCCTTATTTATTTTAAGTCCAGATAAAAAGCCCAGTCTCATTAAAGGTGATTGATGCCCTGCATCACCAGTTCCATTGCCTGGAATCATAGAATCATAGAATCATTAAGGTTGGAAAAGACCTCTGAGATCATCTAGTCCAACCGTCAACCCAACACCACCATGCCTACTAAACCATGTCCTGAAGCGCCACATCTCCACGATTTTTTGAATACCTCCAGGGATGGGGACTCCACCACCTCCCTGGGCAGCCTATTCCAATGCTCCAGTGCAGCTTCAATGCTTCCAATGCAGCCTGTTCCAATGGAAGCTTTCCTATGATCTTCAAACCTCACTGCAGGGCCTCCTCCCTGCCTGGGCTGGGACCCTCTTTAGCTCTCAGTGTTTCCTGGCATGGGTGAGCTGCTTCCCTGCTGAGTGGGTCCACTGCTTCCCTAACCCCATAAACTCCCTTATGAGTAGCTTCTGAAATGGCCCAGGAGGGCAAGAGATGTTGCCTCTTCTCTAAAATATCAAGATGGCAACATGCACACAACTAATACAATCCCATCCACAGGAATTTAATGAGATTTTTCTGTAATTTCACTAATTAGTTTGTTTAGATTCATCAACATAATTTGCATGGTGTCAGTCACTGTAGAGCCTATTCACTAAATAAAGTCAGAACGAGCCCTTTTGTTTGTGGGTTGTTTGTTTGTTGGGGTTTTTTTCAGTTGGAGCACCACATTTAGTCATCATTCTTCCCATCACAGGTGGCAATCCCATTTTCTTAGTGATGATGCCTTTTATTATTTATCTGCTGCTTTCTTGCTGTTCCTCCAACTCTTTTTTAATCTTTGCACTATCCCACAATTATTTCTGAATACTGGTGCCTCCTAGTCTTTGTCCCTTGAAAAGCCAGATAATGCAGCAAGTAGCTGGTATAAATGCAAAACAAAATACTTTACTGCATAACCATTTGAGAAATACCAGCTCTGCTAAAGCTGAACAAAACCATTCCAAGTCACCAAATAGCAATTATTATTATGACTTTCATGCAACAGTAGGCTGCATTATGTTTGTTCAAAAGACCAAGCAAAAGAAGGTAATAAAAGGGTCATCAATTAATGCTAAATGATATTATCTATTTTCACCTATAAAATCAGAGACTGAATGTAACTTCACTCCTACAATCTTCTTTGAAAAAAAGCAAATAGGGGAGAATGAGAGAAATGTTATGTGTTGACTTTGAAGCAGGGCATATTCTGTACTTAAGTGGAGATTATAATGCCATTTAAGGATGTATTTGCACATACTCAGAGTGAATATCTCTAAAATCTGTGTACATGTGTATAAACACATACTCATTTTTAAACATATATATGCATAAAGGTTCAGCTAGCTTAGAATTTAAAATTCAATTATATTTTCCTCAGGAGTCCCTGACTATCTTGAAAGATATGTGCAGTTAGCAGATAGCTTCAGGTACCTTCGAACAACTGCTCTGCCTTTACCTGCTGTTATTATCAGAAAACAAGAGGAAACTGAGTGATGTCTTCCACTCTCCATCTAAAAACACCACAGGCGCTAGTCAGTGTTTTAAACTGCCTTTGCTTGAATAACTTCCTTAATGTCATCTGGCATATTCTGACATTTACTAGCTATTTGCAAGTTAGGTAAAAAATTGAATATACAGATCATTTTCTACAATAAAATACATATTTTGGTGATAATCCCAGTTCACTCAATGAACACTCACTTAATGTACATCCAGATAGTAGAAATGATGATCTGTTTTGTTAATTAACTTCATCAGACTCAATAACTCATTGGGATTATTTTAATGTTCTCTACTGTTTGAAAATACCAAAATCAGTACCCTGAAATGGATCCATAACTAATGCAGATCATCACGGCTATTATTGCTTGATATATCTACTCGATATAGCTTCAATGATTTAAAATCTGGTCCACAAAGCTAACATTGCCACGAACTGGATGCAGCATCTCCTGCAAAATGATTCCCTTTCCTAACACAATTTGGTGTTTCTCTTTATTAGTGTCATTTAAGTCTTTGTTTTAGTATGTCAATATATATAAAACTTAAGCAGCTTATTTAGTTGTCATGTATTATCTATATGACATTATCAGCATTGTCAAGCATCTGCTGCCTGGCAGTAGCATTCTGCACATTAGATCATGCAAAGCTTTTGACTACAAGGGGATCTTTGAGCTCAGGTGTAAACATTTGTATTGTAGCCATTCAAACCACTGTGAAGTGAATCTCCATTTCTGTGTCATAACAGAGAAAGGAACATTTTTTTTTTATTTTTTTTTTGTGCAACTGTTTTGCACCTAGCCTGAATTCTCTCATTTTCCTGGTTTGAACTGCTATGGAAAATTCAGACTAAGTACACATTAATGCTCTCATTCTCTGGCACAGGTTGCAGTTTCTCTTTTCTCAGTCTGTTGCACAGTTCGGACTCATGATTCCTTATATTTGGTCTTCAATTCCCTTGTTTCTTGGTTTGATCAAAGCCCAACTGTGTCATCTACAAACAATTAAATGCAGCAAACAATGTTTTTCAAAGATATTTTGGATACAGAAAGCAACGACTTTTAGTGATGCAAAAACTTTGTCTACTTCAATGTTTCAGTCTAATCTTTGATCTTGCAGCTCCACGTATATACTATTATACAATTAACACCTGTGTGTCCCTGAATTCTCATGTATTTATTCTACCTGAATTCTCACGTATTTATTCTAGTCCTCACTCTTTCACTCATGCAAACACTTATTTGCACAAGTTCCTTCTGTAGATGCAGTAGCTGTTTTGTGCAACTGCAGTAAGCAATCTTCCCTACTGTCTCATTTTATGCTTAGAAATGATCGATAGTGGAGAAATTGTATCCATCACCTGCCTACATGTCTGTGGCTAATGCACAGACACACACACACCCCCCTCATAGCCTTACAGACCTCATTACACATAATTACGAAGCATATTCCCTTGTATTACAATAAATATAGAAAGCAATCCATATTCATGTTGTTATGATATCAGGCGGGATGGATAAAATCCTGCAGCCCCGCTGAAGTGATAAAGTCAATGGGATTTCTACTCAGTAAGAACTGAAAAAAAGACATCAGAATTTGTCTGATAACATTCAGAGGTCCTTTCTGTGTTACAAGTAAGGTGCGTTATATTACCTACTGTTTTCAATTGCAGAATATTTTACAGTTTGTCATATTACACTGCATGCTGCTTAGATGTTCTTATTTTGCAGCTCTTGCCACTTCCAGATAGAAGCAATTGGACTCAAATCACATGAAAATCTTTGAGGTGTTATTATGGAGATAAAGAATTTGAGGGGTTATTGGAAAAAAAATGAATTTAGTGTCTTTGCTTACCATACAGGCAAAAGCTTACTTTTATTCCCTTTTCCAGAGGCAGAGCTCCAAAAATGTACGAACTACTTTGGAGTTAGCTATTACTTATCACAGTCTTTGCATATATTAGAACAGTAAAATCAGAGTGGTGCCAGAGAAAGTCCTTGCATACCCGCGTGGAGAGGTACACAGATGCATATATGTAGAGGCATACTACTACTTAAACTCTTCAGTTAACTGGAAAATTCATCCTTCAGTCCTAAATTGCCCCTGAAATTTGGATACATCAGATTCCAGATGAATATTTTATATTACATCTTAAAGGCTCTTCACTACAAGAAGTAAAATAATTGTTATTAAATTCTCAGCAGAGTACAAGACATCTCCAGAACACAGTGCAAAGGAGAGGTTGGGCCTTTGTGGTGCAGAACTTACTGAGCACTGGGGAAGTGGATTTTGCTTTTTGAAGGATATTTGCCTCCAGCATAATACCAATAATGGAAATAATATCAGATCATATAAAGCTGAAGCTTTTATTCTCTGTAGAACTAAGGAATGATGAGAGAAGTAGTCTGGGAATTTTACCCTCTAGATTAAATATTTGAGTCGTGAATGCCTGAGACAATCAGTCTCAGTTCTGAAATTACCTTGCTATCTCAAGCATAGGAAAGAATAAAAGACACTTTCTGTATTACAATTAAGACATGGAAAATCTTATTTTCAACAAGATTTTATGCTTAACACAAGAGAAGAATTCTTATTTTTTTTTAAATAGTGCTTAGCCTTGATGCCAGCTTTTCCAGCACTAGCTAAACTTCAGCCTGTGCTTTCAAGGAATGATCTGGTCCCCGCCTTGCCCACTGCAGCTAGTTCAATAGAGAACTGCACCATTACGTTAGAAAGCCATTTGGGAGACCTGCTTCTGCCTGCGCTGGATCACTATTCACAGCCTGCCGCCAGCCTTTGCGATGCAGTTTCAGTTCATCAGCACAAATATTGCTCCTTTGAACCGACACCACACCTGCTCGCTGTGGCAACCATCCCTTTTTCCAGGGTGAGCCACCGCAGCAGACATGGAGCAGGGGGGCAGTTACAACCTTTGGGGTACATTGCAGAGCCAACACTCCTACCAAATATACAGGTAGTGGTATAGTGTAATACAGTATAATAATATGCTTGAGAAATGTATGGCACCTGTTTATGGCTAAAGTAACTTGCAAGCTTTCAAGCTTTTCAGGTATCTGAACCTGTACTGAATTTTTCCCAAGGTATTAGACTTATTGAAAATGAGAGTTTTATCAGCAGTTTCCCCAGACATAGGTTCAGGGCCTAAAATTCCTCTTCTATTCTTTTCCTATGTTGTCCATGTACAACTGATAAATTTTGCACTGTAGCTAATACGTTGCATTTTTTCAAGCCAGCTGTCATCCCTTGTGCATCAGAACTAAATAAAGCTCCTTTGCGTGCTTTTCTGTAGCATGGTACTGGCCACAGGATGGTCACATTTGAGTTTCTGCTCTGGTTACAGAGAAAGCTCCTCATCTATCACCATTCAAACCCCAGCCTGGCACCTAATGAATTGCAGTGATCTCCCTAGCTGGGATGGGCCCCACCTTGGGTCCAAAGATTTCCTCGCCCTCTTGGAAAGCATCGGATGGCCACCAGCATCCTGGGCAGCTCTCAGAGGCAGCAGGCAGGCAGGATGGCTGGCCCTCAGCAGCACCTGGGGAACCACGGTGGGGCTTTCAGATGTGTTTAGCAGCTCTCAGGTCACAGGATTAGCAATGAGCAGAGCATCTTTGATGAGGGACACAGGGTTTTTTTACCACGTTCGGAGCTCAGCATAATTAGAGAATAATTTCTTTCTCTTTTACTGCAGTGTTTCAGGCTAGTGGACAGATGAGCAGCAGGCATCCTAAACAGTTTACCAAAGGTTTGTTCCTAGATTATACAAATAAGCACAGACCACGTACATCTTTTCTTCATTCCAGCAGTGTTACTTCTGAAAGTTAGAATTTTCTCCACCTTGGAAATTTGATCTATAAAGCTTTTATGAAGTTTCTGAGTAGTTTCCATTGTCTAAAACAAATGGATTATAGATGTAGAGATGATCATGACAGAGGGATTACAAATGTTTGCGGAACTAATACTATTTATTCTCAGTGACACTTTACCAAGTAGTGTGAGACTAGTGTGTGTGCGTGCATGTGTATTCAGAGGAGTACATCATATGTATTTTCTTCACTATAAAGAACACATTAGATACTATTTCTAAAGAAGTGGCATAATCTTTATGTACATAAATAATTTTTTTTATATAAAGGTTGTCATTTTAGCTAAAAATGGAATAGGACAGAGGGGATTTGCCAGGTTGAGGGGAGAACTCAGTTAATTTCTCCAGGTCATTGACTTATGCCTCGGTAAATATGCTTATTCCACAGAGTTTACAAGGCTCAGCACTGAAACCAAATGCTCTTTAGAGGCATAATGATCTCTGGTAGGAAGGCCAAAGACCTTCATCCAGCACTTCTTTTCTACTACTAGTTGACTGGAACTATGCAAATAGAGTAAAATGTAAACTTGATTTATATATAGACATCAGGTCCTGAATAAATAAAGAAATGGGACCAATCCTAGTACAGCTAGTGGAAATAAAATAAGCTTTCTCTCTTTAAGTTTAGCATTTTTTTTTAAGAGAAAGCAAGCTGCAGGTAACAATTGTGAAATTATTTTCCAGAACTGGGGTACAGTCTAAGTTGGATTTTGGGCAATTAGTTGTATACCAAGGGAGTAGCTGCAAAATTTGATCCAGATCTGTACTGTTAGATGCTGCCAGAACTTTTAAGAGATCTCTGATTTGGAGCTCTGCCATACTGCTAATAACAGCTAATTACCAAGAACTATACTGTATTTACTGCCAGTTAGCAACACGTACATGTAAGTTCAAAAATTTCATATGATGATTAACACAGTTTCTAGAACAGGAGAAGTATTGGTGGAGTGAGGGGGAAATATCCCCCCAGAATATTTCAGCTTTTTCCTCATTCCTTCTGAGTTTGCTTTCCATGTACCTTTATTACTTACGGATTTACTTGCACAACTTTGAGCTGAAAGCTCTCAGTACTTTACAGAACTGTCCCCTATTATCCTGTGTTCTCCTGATTCTTTTAGAGGTACTGTATGACAGACAACTGCTCAATACAACATGAAGTCCGTTTTTCTGGACCACCCTCCTCCTATTTACTCCCATGCATGTGCTACTGTAGATGCAGTTAAAAGAAAAGGGAGACAGGAGTAGCAGTGCTTTTGGTTTTCTTAACATTGGATTATATTTCTGAATTGGATGAAAAGCAGAGAAATTGTTAATGATTTGGGTTTTTTCCCAATTATTTTCCTTCCAGTTTTGGCATAAGATCTTCTCAAAGGCATGCCACAGGCAAAAAAAAAAAAAAAAAAGAAAAAAGAAAAAAAGGGCAAATGGTTTGCTTAAGTACAAACTATGCAGGTAACTTACAGACGGATGATTACAAGTTAATCAAAATTGGAGATCTGTAATGTTCTTGAAAGGTTTGGGTATCTGAATTATCCTCACCGGGGGCAATTCTTGCTTATGCAGGACTAAACATCAATTAGTTCCATGACAGAGGGAAGTGCTGCATTTAGCAGGCAAATGGACTAAAGTATATATGCATAATATATGAAGACAGTAGAAATTCCACATCTCATTTTGCATGTGAACAGTTTAAACAAAATCTTTAGTACAAATAATAATAAAAAAAAAATCACTAGCAATGTCTGTTAGATCTGATGTCCTGCCTACCAGACGAAGGGAGACCCTGTGGGCAAACGCTGTATAAAATAGCCCCACGACATGACCTTCACAAGCCCAAGAAAGCCATCAGCTCTCCACGGACAGGGCCTCCGCAGCTGTGCTGAAGAGATCCACTTCTCTGTGAAAAGCTATCAAGTTTGGAAGCAAAGATCAAACAGTCCACAGACGAGCTTCACAAAATCATGTCAACCATGTCAGCAGCCCTTGGTTTATCTAAATGGGGAAAGCTCTGTAAAATTAAGATATACTCTTTGTTAACACATAATGACATTTGGGTCTGATATATGTATGATGGCTGTTTGAATAGCTGTATTTTTGTCTGGATAGATAACTATAGCTTATTGTTGAGCCAATTATTCACAAAGACACCAGGGGACTCACATTAACAACTAGTTAGCTTCCAAGTTTTCAAGTGAAAGCGGAAGATGCATTTCAACTGTTTGTCTACAAATATTCAGCAATTATACTGATATGAAGACATTCAATAACACTCAGTAGTCATGGCAACCTGCTTTCGCTTTATTTGAAACTGAAATTCAAAGAGCTATTTGACTGGAGTAAAGTATGCCATTTTTTATTCGTTATTGATTTAAGAACAAGATTTTAAACTTTTGTCCTATGTTGTGAACATGTCATTATGAATATTATATCCCAGCTGTACTGTTGCCTACTTCTTTATTTCCAATTCTCTTTCTATTTATATAAGTCATTTACATTTTTACTCACTGTCTCAGTTTTAGTTCAGATCTGATGGAAATGTACTAATGAACTGGGCCCTTCCACCTGTCAGCCCTTAGCTTTCCCTCCACGTACCCACACTTTCCTTCTCTCCTTTTTCTTCATCCTCGTACAATGAATCACATTAAACTTTTAGATGTAAAGAACATAGCAACTGACAGCTCTGTGCTGTTCATTTGAAATTATGTTCTTGTTTTCAGCTATAACAAAATGCAGCTAATTTCAAGCTGCTTTATATTGCTTTTTATTTAAAAGTCACAGAGACAACGTGGACACAGCTTCTCGGTGCAGATAATGCCTCCTTGCATCAGGGGATGTCGGCAGCCAAGGCAGCAGTAAATGGGTACCACATCAGCCAGACCAGGAAGATGGGTAAGGTACCAGCTACCATGATCTTACATGCTAGCCCACTACAGAAACTCTTTTAATCATACAGGTTGACACACCAAACTCTGCTAAAAATCTGTGCTAACCTGCAATACAGGTGCTTGGTTTTAAACTTTCATGTACCCATTTTATAACCTAACATTTTCTCCACGTATTTGGGAATAGGAGCCCAACCTCTGGGGACAAAGGGATACACACACATGAATCTGACAGCAGTCAGTAAAGAAATAGTATTATAACAACTGGGTCTTGCAAAACACACAGCATGCTTTACGTTTGGCTGGAACAAACTTCTGGTTCAGAATTATTCTGAACCCTGAGAATCCTTGGTCAATATTGTATTGGTATTTCCAGGCTTGAAAACACACATCTCAAGTAAACCTGGTCATACTTATTTTGCTTTCTTTCTATAAAGCAAACAGCTGCCTAGATAAAATCTGAGCATTTTCTTCTCCCTTGCTTGGAAGGATCAGTGGAGGGCCACAGCTGCTGAAGAGGGGCTGCTGTGGACTAATGAAGGAGGCAGCACGAACAACACGCATTCACAGGCTCTGCCTGTTGTGCTTTCCTCACTTACCAGGGTTGGGGCCGGGAATGATTTTTTTTTTTTTTCTCTGTGCTAGAACGCCAGGGCTTGCAGGATGGTTGTGCCTTTCTCTTTAGGAGAGGTGAGGTCTTCTTGCTGGGATCATCCAGGTACCTCCCATGTCAGAAGGTGCCTGGACTCCCAGCTCTCTCCTGTCCTCTACCCACCATGCACTGTTAGTGTCCTGAATGCTTTGCAGTCTCAATGCGGGATATTTGGACAAAACTAAAAGCACAGCATATAAGAGCAGTCAAGGCAGAGGAAATAGTCAATCTTTTGTACCCTTACATTCCCTGAAATTACCAAGCTACAAAGGTGGATATGGGCCAGTAGTGACTTTTCTACGTACAAGAAGAATTGAAACAAATACAAAGAGGTAGTTGCATAACCTTGCAAGGCAATAAGCCAGATAGTTTTGCTGAGATCATTTCCAGGCAATGTTCCATTTCCAGTGGAGGCTTCTATTGATCAGTAGTTATTTTTGCTTGCAATCAGCCATAAACTTGAAACCCCCCCACTGCTCTTCAACAGAGCATCATCATAAAGTGCATCAAAACTAGAGAGGACCTTTTGATTACAGTGTACATCCACTTATTATTTTATTTCCTCTATCTGCCTTCTGGGTTTATTTTGTTTGGGGTTTTTTTGTTTGCTTGTTTGCTTGTTTAGTTTTTACTATTTTCTTTTTCCATTGCTTAGAATCGGTAACAGCTCTGCCACAGTCAAACCCCTGATTTTTGATATTTATAGCAGTTAGAAGGTGCAGGAGTTGCAGCAGGTTAGACCGCATGTTGGTGGTACTCTGTGTAGAACGGGACCTCCGCCAGTGGATACTACTGTGGATGAGGGTTTAGACAACTGGGTTTTCAGCTGACGTTGTGCTGAAATATCACTTTGAATGACTGTCTTCTGACATGCTTGGAACAACCTGGGAGTCTGCATACTGTTAGCAAAGGCAAAGGCAGAGTTATTTTGTAGGAAACTCCACACCTAACTAATGTTTGTATCCACAGGTCCTTTTTTGCTTTTTTGTTCTGTTACAAGAATGATATTGTCTATGTGAAACAAATACGTATTTGGCTTTAACCACTGCTAAATGTAGATCTTTATGAATGCAGGTTACTATAGTTACACTAGCATTGTGGGTAATTGTTTCATTATAACTGCTGCATGTTTGTATATAAACAGCTGACCTGCATTTTTTTACTTTAATCTAAGAAGCCACAGGAAATGCTTTGATTTAAAATTTGCTGATCAAGCCTGCAACATTAAAAATGTGAGTTTGGGGTGAAATCAGCATAATTCACTACATTATTATTTTTAAACTTAAGGAAAAATGTGCTTCAGAAAGCTGGAAAAAAAATGTTAGAATGATATACATGAGTGGGCCCACAATCCATTATGATTAAATGTGTGCTTAACCATTGCACAGATTCAGATTTTAATGCCAAATGATAGGCTTCTGTTAAGCAGACCATGAATATAAAGGCTTGCTCTATGCTAGTGCTTCTGTGATACATCCACATCTATTAAGAAGGAAATCTTCCTGCTCAAATCCAACTGTTCAGGGTTGGTTTGGGTGGGATTTTTTTGTTTTGTTTTTATGGTGTGACCAATCATCTCAATAAAATGCTTCCTGTTTTAATATGCTTAAAAAAGAGTCAATAACAAATTAGTATTTTGATATTAATTTCAAAGAGAAATGGAAGACCCAACATAATTCTTCAACTCCTTCTTTTCATAAAGGTCCCTAACTCAGCAAATTTACTACTAGAAGTCGCCCTGATTTCTTAATGAAGTAATCCAAGGATTTGGTAGGAAGAAAAGCCCAAGATAACATCCTGCACTTCTTGCAAATGTTTTAGGAGTGTCTCTGCTTTATCTGGCCTGCAGCCATAACCACAAAGCAGGAGTAGAACAGCTTTGAGCTTCCAGGAAACATTTCACAGAAGATGAATGAGACAACTTGAAAAAGAAGATAAAGAGCATCATCGTCCCCAGCTTGTGTCTTGTACAGCAAGACGCGCAGAGGAAGAGCAAGGAGGCTGAGAGGAAACCACAGTCTGGAAAGGGGATGGCTTCAAGGTCACCTGGAGGAAAAGGGTAGGATTACTCAGCTCCTTTCGGTGTTTCTCTCTCAAGGACTCCTAACAAATCAGAGTGAAGCAACAATGGAAATACCAGTCACTGGCTGCAGCCACTTTTCCCAACAGAGAGAGAAAAGCAATAAACAGTTTCTCATGAAGGCAGACCAAGACCAGTCTATCACCGGCACATCCATCTCAAAATAACATGACCCCGATTTCATAGTCTTCCCCTTCAAAAATCAGCATGAAGTGCAGTAGAGAGCATGAAAGTTGAAACCAGCTTTCCCTTGGGAACAAGCTGAGTGTTTCAGGAACCAGACCGACCTGCTTAAGATCAGTCCAGCGCACTGCACATGTGGTTTACAAAGCCCTTGTAGTAAAAGCAAGGTAGAATAATGAGGGTTGTAATATCTCTTGTAACATTAACTATAAATGTAACTATAAACTATATATATATAACTATAAACTCCAAACCAAAGTGAAGTTCACTAAAGAGGAGGACATAGCTCATTATCTTTAAGCTCTTCCTTTTGGGTTAATGAAGAATTAAAGCATTGTGGATTTGTACCTGAGATTCCAGCATCTCAGTAATTGGTATTAAGGAATGGAGTTAAATGGATAATAATTGCAATCTGAAGGTACATCCCCATGCAATCCAGAAGAGCTCCTACCTACCTGCACTACGATTTCGGCAAAAGGAGCAGCTCTGCTAATGTCAAGATACAGAAATAGCTTAAGACACTTTTTGAACTGCAACGATCAATAGAAAAGGAGAAAGCATGCTCTTTATGATCCATGCTTACTTTTGCTAAATACATATGAACTAGTTTACACTCTAAAGTCTTTTTCAGGATTTTTTGTCTAAATCAATCTGCCAACCACTCAAGACCTGAACAGAAACACATGTTGCTTCTGAAGAGCCACCAAACTCATTGACAGCAAGTATGGAAAGACTTAAATGACTTAAGACTTAAAGAGTTCAGAACAAAGGACACGAAATAAAAAGTAGAGAATAATTTTGGAGGGTTTCACCCCTGTCTTCCAGCAATAGCTGTTCCTACTAATTCTGTTCCTTGCATCTTACACAGTGTAATTCACATCTCAAAATCTCCTTTATTGTTCTTTTAATTTAGCTCTTTTACTCTCAGTTTTGTCTTTTGCATTTAACACCTCTGACTTTATTCATGCCAGGTAGGATTGTGTATTTAAAATAACACATTTTTAATATATGCATTAGTGCTGTTTTAGGAACAGAATAGTCTCTACTTGGTCAGATTAGTGTATCTCTCATTTAATTACAACTCAAAAGGTTAGAAAGTTTTATCATGCACACATATTCTCTGGGAATTATCTGACTCTAAAATATAATTAATCATCCTCTGTCATGCTTTTATTATACCCACTGCTCTCTGGAGTCATTCCTTTATTTCTTCTTCATTCGTATTCTCTGACCTTCCTCTTCACTCTGTTACCACAGACCTCAGGTGAATTTTAGCCGACTGCTCAGAAATGAGTGGGTATTGTTAAACCCATTTGTCAACCACATTATCAACTCACAAACATGAGATCTCTGCACATGTTTAGCATTTTCCATATATAACAGTCCAAGTATTAACATGGATGGCATCTGTCAATGTTGACTAAAATTAAATTTTGGAACTACTGTAAATAATAAAGCAGTCATATAAAGATTATTTCTCTGGAGCATAAGCTACCAGTAAACATGATTTGCATATTGTGCTTACAGCTGTTTCAACATGAACTGTTTGCTATGTTTCATTAAAATGATCTGATTTGTCTGATTCCAGGATAGTTGCAAGTCTATGTATACCAGCCTGGATGAATGTGGTGACAATTCAGGTTTTCAGAACTATGCACGTGTGTACTGGATTAGTGAGCTAAATTGAATAATAAAGCTTAAAAAAAGATCATTAATCACATGTTTCTGACGAGAGAAATGAAAGAGGGAGTACCTCTGAGAGATGTTCCTAAGAAACAAAGAGTACAAATAGCAAAGCAATGTCCCCTGTGAAAAGAAAACCTCTTTTATAGACCTACATCTCGCTTCCATTCAACACACTGCAATCTTTTCTATCGACTTAGTGGAAGTTAAACTGGGACTTGGGCATGAAACTTAAATGATATTTCCATATAATACTCTTGATCTAGATAATAACATTCATACATCTAGGAAATGTTTTACTCTAAGTTACAGTAAATCCGCACAAATATTTTTTTCTTTCTCATGAACATTTTCTCTACCCATTTCCTTCTCCTTTAACATCACAAGAGTCTAGATTCTCTCTCCTCTCTTTTCCTCCCTATACACATAATCACAGCAGAGCAGCAAAGAGCAGGCAGAAATTTGATTTCAGCTATGGAGCTGCCTCTTCCCAAACAGAAAAATGGTAGGATGGTGCAAAGACTAGATTAAAATTAATCCTTTCCTGTGAAGGCATGTGAACACACAGATAAGACTCACCGAAGAGCCACAGCACTCATCTGTAAGATTGGGGCTGTATTCTGAAGTTCAGCTATGCCAAAGAAGAGCAACAGAGAGAGAGCGAGCATCAATGACATCACTTAGAGTTTTGGGGCTAATTCATCTTTACGTCAGACCTTCCGGGTGTGAGCCAGGGCCTGGTGGGGCTGGCTGTGAGCTTGATGCTGGACCCCAGGTGACTTCAGCTTCCCTGCATCACATCCCCCAGTACACTCAGTCCCAGCTCATAGGGAAATTTAAAAGACAAATATTATCAGTAACTAGGACAACAGCAGCTGACCTCTTTTTGGTTATCTAGCCTTCCTTTCCACCACCTTGCTACCCCTTCTTGCTCTCAGCCATCATAAGAAGAGGACTGAAGAGTGGTTCTAGATACCCCCTGTTTTTTCTCTACTTGCAGAGCATGCAAGTTACAGAGAACAGACCAGAGGACAGGCACTGCCTGGCTTCTCACTCTATTGCAGACAAAGCAATAGATATGGCACCTACTTGAACAGCTGTGCCCTGAGCAAAAACATTCCATTTTTGTCTTCTCTGCCTCCGCAACTCCTTGCTCTTCACAGTCTTGAAGTACTTTTCAACATCATTGAAAGAGATAAGGATACCAGAGTGAGAGAAAAGGATACCATAGTGTGACACTAAACTTTTATAGCATTTGGACATCATTGACAATCTCAGTGCAGCTTTCAGAGGTGTATTTTCCAGCCAGGAGCCAACTTAACTGGAAAAGAAATGGATGTGATTGCAGGGGTCTGCAGTATCCTGATTAACCAGTGCTAACCTGAGAACTTTGGTGGTTAGCAAACATGCGTCATTTGACTCCTAAGTCTGCAGTCCAAAGAAGTTTCCACTGCTCACAGAATACTACAAGAATTTAAATCCTATATTTGCCAAAATAATCAAGGCTTTAACAAAAATACACACAGAAGAACTGTTCATTGAGTGCATGTCCAAGGAAAGTACTCTGCAAGGTATTTTGCAGCAACAGTCTGTCTCAGAAAGAATGCACATGCAAAATATTTCAGCAGAAGAAATTCTCTTGCTAGTCACAGCAAAATGTTTCAGCAGAAGAAATTCTCTTGCTAGTCACAGAAGATTTGCTTCCAGGAAAGCCTGTCTTCTCTTGAAAAGTCTGCAAAGGAAATGTAATGCTTCAAGAATGCTGGAAGAGGGAGAAGGAGAGAGAACAAATAGCTTCTTCTGCTTCCCAGCCAATTCCGAAATTGAGAAGGGAATTGGTTTAGGTCAAAATATATATGCTTTTTCAACAACAAGACCTCCATATTTTGCATAGGCGCAATCTGAAATGCTTCATTTAACCTAAAATAAAGTATTTTATAATGTTTTTGGTTGGTTTAACTGCTGAACAAAAGATTGTTTCCTTTTTTAGAGCTTTTTTTTTTTTAACTAAAAAATGCTGATTTGAAGCAAAAAGCTAAGAAGTTGGATCATTAAAGCACTGAAATGAAACATTTTGGCATTTCCCATGAAATGGTTTTGAATTCTCTCTTGTTCTTATATTTTTCATCAGCAGTTATTTATAGGATTTGACCCAAATTCTTTTCTCCCCAGCTAGCTCTTATTTTTCAACTAATTTATTAGTTGTCCAGTAAAGTAGTGCCCAGATCTAAAGGTAGCGTTAGTTTAGTTATCTAAAGAAAGCAGTAAAAAAAGACTCTTAACACCTCAGACAAGGATAACAATAGGAAGAGACGACTTTCCTTACTGTACTTCTATTTTTCAAAAAATTTCCTAAGAAGCAGCCTTCACAATAGACCAACTGTGTTCAAAATGCAGCTTCTCTTATTTGACTACATATTCCTTACTCCATGTCAGCCTGCAGGGACAGTTTTTATGCCTCATGCATATGCTGAAGCGCAAGTATTTGTTATGAAATCACATTAGCACTCCTGCTCTGCCATCCTCTAGGCCCTGATGATGGGATTTGGAGCTGTGTGTCCTCCTTTGCAATGCACGCAACAATTCCCATGAATTTCCGTGCATTTAAATAGCAACTTGTGCACTGGGTGAAGACTTGAGCAGGACTGACTGTATTTCTATGGCCAATGAAACAAGACTGTGGGGTATGAAAGCCGTCAAGTTTTCTCCTAGCAGATATGTTAACTGAACCAGATATTCCAGGTGCAATCTGGATTTTGCTCAGGAGCTGCGTTATGAGCTGCAGAGTAGCTACCAAGGTATACTTACGTTTTTTATTGTTTTCTATCCCTACTATTTCTCCATACTCATGTAGTGTTATGGTTTCCAATTTGAAGCAATTTATTGGAGCCAAATTCTTGCCCAGATGCTGACACCAAATAGCACTCTAGAAGTTGCCAGAAAGACTACTTGTGGGTAATTGCTAAACTGGTAGAAACAGGTTCTTTTACTTTAGCAAGCAGAAAAGTTTGATATAGTTCAAATTATATAACTACATTTTCTTCTAGAAGGAGAAAGACAGAGCTTATTGAAGTAAAAATCAAAACTCCCATTTACTTAAAAAGGCCAGAAGTTAAAAACCCAAAACTTTTTTAGCTTAAAAAGGAGAATCATAAGAGTGCCAGCTATCCCATTCATTTACTGGATCTGTCTGAAGAGTCTGGTCTGAGTGGATTTTTTTAACCTCCAATTTTTTTGCGAAGATTGAAGAAAAGAACCAACCTGCAAAGAGGAAAAGCAAATGGATGATTTTTTTTTTATTATTTTATTCTTGAGGAAAAAAGAAAAAGTGATCTTAGTTTTAGGTGCAAGTTATGAAAAATTGTAATTTGTACTAAACTTTGTCCTTTACCCTTTCATTGGCAAAGGCTGCTGTCTGCACCAGATTACTAATGATGGCTTTGAGATGGCTGCGGCACGCCCAAACCCACCAAACATCACACTGAGATTGTTTTTACAATCACAAGACGCAGCTATTATCTTGTACCACGACTGCGTATCTGATTAAATAATGCAAGTTGCCTCTGGAACAAGAAGTTTTTGAAAGCATTTGTTTGTACACGGAAGTCATCAATGCTATACGAAATAATAATAATTTAAAAAAGAGAAAAGAATGAGCACCTGCAAATTCATAAACAGACTTTTACACTGTAAGTCAACTGCAGCGAGTAGGGAGAATAAAGAACTGTACATTACCATACCGTAGGACAATATGCATAGGACCTTGATAGAGCATTCAATACTGCAGACAGACAGCAACAAATATTAGGTATCTAAAACTATCACAAATCAGCCTGCTAACAGCACATGAGCAGGCTTGCAATGACCTCAGCACCATCACACACACTGTTATCTGCTAAATCGCTTTGCGGTAACCTCACCTCATGTCCTTGACCACACTTCTAAAAGTATTTGTCTCCTGCTTTCCAAAGAACTGACAGTCCTTCTTTGGGCCTTCTGAATATCAGAAGGATGTTTTTTTTTTTAAATTCATTAACTATTCTTGCTTTTTTCCTTTGTAGATGCAGTCCATTCCTCCTTCTTACTACTGATACACAAGTAAAGAGCTAAACCAACTTTGGAATATGGTATTAATTTATCACATGAACAGCTACAGCTTTAATTAGCCAACAGGTAGTTGGCTGTATTGGGTTTGCATAGCAAGGTTTTGGTAGTGGTGGGGCTACAGAGGTGCCTTCTGTGAGAAGCTGCTAGAAGCTTCCCCTATGTCCGATAGAGCCAATGCCAGCTGGCTCCAAGATGGACCCACCGCTGGCCAAGACTGAGTGCATCAGCAACAGTGGTAGCACTTCTGAGATGACATATTTAAGGAGGGGAAAAAAAAACAACCCTGCACAACAGCAATTGCAGCTGGAGAGAGAAGTGAAAATATGAGAGGAACAGCTCTGCAGACACTAAACTCAGTGAAGAAGGAGGGGGAGGAGGTGCTCCAGGCACCAGAGCAGAGATTCCCCTGCAGCCTGTGGTGAAGACCATGGTGAGGCAGGCTGTACCCCTGCAGCCCATAGAGGCCCATGGTGGAGCAGGTATCCACCTGCAGCCTGTGGAGGACCCCACACCGGGGCAGGTGGATACTCAAAGGAGGCTGTGACCCCATAGGAAGCCCATGATGGAGCAGGTTTGCTGGCAGGACTTGTGACCCCATGAGGGACCCATGCTGGAGCTGTCTGCTCCTGAAGGACTGCAGCCACTGGAAGGGACCCACTCTGGAGCAGTTTGTGAACTGCGGCCCATCGGAAGGACTCACACTGGAGAAGTTCATGGAGAACTGTCTCCCATGGAAGGGACCCCACACTGGAGAGGGGAAGAGCATGAGGAGTCCTCCCCCTGAGGAGGAAGGAGCAGCAGAGACAGCGTGCGATGGACTGACACAGACCCCATTCCCCATCCCCCTGTGCCACTCAGGAGGAGGAGGGAGAGAAAATTGTGAGTGAAGTTGAGCCTAGGAAGAAGGGAGAGGTGGGGGGAAGGTGTTTTAAGATTTGGTTTTATTTCTCATTACTCTACTCTGATTTGATTGATAATAAATTAAGCTAATTTCCCCAAGTCGAGTCTGTTTTGCCTCTGGCGGTAATTGGTGATTGATCTCTCCCTGTCCTTATCTTGACCCACAAGCTTTTCATTACATTTTCTCTCCCCTGTCCAGTTAAGGAGGGGGAGTGATAGAACGACTTTGGTGGACACCTGGTGTCCAGCCAGGGTCAACCCACCACATTGGCAAGCAAAAGAGTAACCTATGGCAGTGCATCAAATAGGACGGCTTCAAAGGATGCTGTAAGAAAGCATCCTTCGAAAAAGAAAAAAAAAAAAAAAAGACCAGTTTTTCAAAAAGGAAGGATGTAAAAAGCAGTAGAAAACCTTAGCACAAACCAGTCTTTTGTATGTAGATCCTTTACAATAGCTGTAGGACAGATGTTGATTTTTTTAATACACACTGAATATTCCTGCATTAAATAAATAGGACATCCCAGTGGGTTAACTAGGGGACCTAAGATGGCATCATCCCACTTCCTGGCTTTAGTGTACACCACTTCATGGTGGATGCTATCCGCTGTTCCCTTGAATGCTCTTGTTTCAACTGGAAGGAAAATGGACGGGTAAGTATGGCCCCCCTGCATGCCAGGGTCAGCTTACTGAGCCCAGCCTGGAGGAGGCAGGGGGAAAACACACATCTCCTAACATTGTGGAGTCCCTTTAAACCAGGCTGGTGCTGGTGGTGAGCAACCCACATTGGAGTCTCAGCTGCTCAGCAAATGGGGAAAAGAGTTCATACCAGCTAACTCAAGCTGGTGAAGTATTACTCATGGGGAAATATGCTTTCCTAAATCTTCCTTAGGGAACGTCTTTAAGATATGCTTGGAAATCCCTGGAGAAAATCCAATATCCAAATTCATAATGGTTAGATTAGACAACTATGGTTAGTCTTTCTCAGTCCATCTTCTCCTTTCTATTCAGAGTCTCTCTCCCAGTCTCTCTGCATTTTTCTGGGATGGAAGTAATTGACTGTGATATTTGTCTCCATTTAGGCTTTTTCCCCCTGCTCTCTTTGCATCTTTTACCCCCTCCTGCCTTTTCTATTTATACAGCAAACTTTCTGAAGCAGAGACTTCTCCAGTTCTGTCTGTTCTTTGTCTCAAACCACGGTGTCCCATCAATGCTCGGTCTGTTGGCACAACAATAATAGACTTGATAATTAGTATTGGTCAATGCTATTAAAGTTACATCAGTGACATGAATGTGCAAAACCATCAAGCTGCTGGGAAGAATATCTGTAAATGTCTTAGCAGATGTCATGTGTGTGCAAGAAGCTGAGTTAAGGAGCTAAACAAGTACAAATCTGTTTACAAAACGATGAAAATGCTCAGAAAGTATGGAATTAGTTGGCACAGCACAAAATGGAGGTACCGTGGTGCTAGACACTTACTTCACCTATCCTTGTTTTACATCAGGGGTCATACTCCATTACCTTTTGCTCCAAGCTCCAAGTCAAATTTGATTAGGGACTAATCTGATTCCACATAATGAGAATACTATTTAGGACGCATGCTTTAAATGTGGCTTTTAGCCCACAGTTTGTTAGGTTAATGAATTTAACAATTGAGATGATTTGTACGTTCCATGGATGATTTGGCATGGAAGGCATTTGTAAAATGTGCAAAACTGGCTAAAAATGACATTTCAAGCAAAACAAGCAAATAATTACGGCTGATGCTACATTTGTCCTTCACTGATACATAGGTGGTTAATATTTTTCAGATGTTTTTAAAAGTACAGTTAGAAAACATGAAATGAGGAAGAATTTCTTGGACAGATAAAAGGCAAGAAGAATATTTTAATTTCCTGACCAGATCTGGTAAAGGACTTCGGTGTTACAACTCCTACACTTACAGAGTGCCTCCAAATGAGTATGCAACATTTGATGCTTAGAGCACAGAGCATCTGAAATCAGCACTCTTGTCTAGCTAGCCATCAGCAGATGTGGGTCAGATGCAGGACTTAACCCCCACCACCAAATGCCCTACTTCCAGCTCATTTCTATGTGAAGGTCCCACTCAGGACCCTCTCTGAACACATGCATACACAGCCTTTCTTTCAAAACATGAGCTCTGAGCAGCCCTTTAGCTTTTAAAATGTAGTCGATGGTGCTGGAGCTTTCCTTTTTATTGAACAGAAGTTTTGTAGCTAAAGTATTCAACCAGCAAAGTAGAGGCACAGATGCCCTCATCATCCACCTGTGCTGAGCACCCTTCTCATTTAATGAGAGGCAGAGCAATCCCATGCTGCTGGGTAGTGGAGATAAGAAACCTGATAACTATCTCTGGAAAGGTAGAAGCCCTGGATCCTGGACCCTGCTTCCAGAAGTACTGGCACTTTTTATCCAGTCACTTAAGGCATGCTTCTAGCAACTTCTCACAACCGAAGTTCAAACTTCAAACCAAACCAAACTTCAAAACAAACTAAAGCATATAGGTTTTCCCAGAAGTGGGTAGCTGGATGAGCTTTCCGAGATGCAATTTCAGACACAGGAACCTGAATTTTGCCCAAGTCTTACAGTGATGCTGAAATCCTGTATTGGCTTTGTCTTGCTCATTCCTGCTCCAGGACCTGAGAGCCAATTGCTTGTCAGAAGCACTGAAGCAGAGTGGTGGGAGGGCAAAGAAACTCTAATAGCACTACAAATCAATAATAACTTTTCTTATATTACAAGTTTGTTGCAGCACAAAGCTCTGCAATTGGATGCTGCACATATCATTGTTCTTTTTAAAAATTTGGTGGCACGGGGACTCTATTGGTGAACAGAGCACCTGGGAGATTTCATGCTAAGCCAGCTATTCTAGGGGAAAGAAAGTTGTATTTCCCAGGACACCACCAGGCTCTTCTTGAAAGCAGCAGCAACAAGGCCATCTAAACAATGTCTTTACAAAAAATAGGGGAAAAAAAAAATCATCTACCATGGTTACACTGCACCTCAGGGCTCACTCTGATGTGTTTCCATAGAGCTCTACTGCAAAGATCATCTTGCTGCCAGCATGTCACAAATTCCCATGGTCTCCACAGTAGCTTCAGGGAACTTGAAGTTCACTTTCCCTCTCTTCATTGAGTCAAAACCAAAACCTACAGGGACAAGTGGTGGTGCCTCCAGATAGAAAGGATGACAAGTTCAAAAAAACCTGGAGGGGAGGAACCTCTTGGTGAAGAGATGCCAACTGATGCCTGGAAGGAGCTGCAAAAGGCTATGAGACACTCCTCCTCTCTGGTTCTCACTCTTAAACAATTATGACACAGAGTATGCCACCTGTGGCAACCTGCCTTCATTGAAACCCATTTTCCTTTACAGTAGTTTAAATATCATTTACAATTACACAAGATGTCATGTCATCCCTCTCTGTTTTTTTGTGTTGCTGTGAGTGCAAGTCAGCCCTACTCTGCAAGGTGTAGGAGCTGCCCCCCTGGCCACCCCTCCTGGGTGCACCATGGACTTGTTGGGTCCACGTGGAAATACAGATATATAACTTCAAAGAGCTTTCAGTTCTGTCACACAAGCCCCACAAAAGCTCAAAAATATACTGTTCTGAACCATTGTTGTATCATCTTATTTAAGGCAGAAGCATTATCTCTCACTTTGCTCTCCTGCTGAAGCAATATCTCTCTGTTAAGTGTGCAGGGTATATCACAGGATTCGCCTTAGGGCAGAGACTGTAGTGACTACGTTTCCTAGCTAATGAGCGTCTGAGAAAAGGTTGTACAAGGAACAGAAAAAGAAGAAGCAGCAATGCTTTTAGTTAAATATCAGTCTTTTGATCAATCTTATTCCAGCTTGATGTGAACATAAAAACATTAAGGTCCATGCTGTAACTTACTGAGCTATGAGTAACAGACATGATCTGGGGTGGATCATGCCTCTCCCACTGACAATCTGGGATATGTGACTTCAGAACAACCAGCTTAAGCACCTGCCAACCTGATAGACATTTTATAAAAGGTACATTTATTACGGGGTACATCTTAACTGACACAAATTTATTCAGCTGATTTTTTCCAGCAGTGGATCTTGCCTTGGAATGGTGACAGCAGGCCAGGCTGGAGGAACGTAATGAGAAATACACAGTTGGTGTAAGTTCTGCTGTTGTCTCGAAGTGCCTCAATTGAGTTTAATGGTGATTGTTTACAACATAGAGTGCAACACCAGGCATAAAGTGGGAAAGCAAGTGAGCAGATGACAGGGAGAGAAAAGGATATGCATTTCCCTTTCCCAGAGTATGTTACAGAAACTACAGCATTAATTCTCCAAACTTCTTCCCTTTGAGATACCTCTTTATATAGATCTGATGATACTAGGATGCTATCTAGTCCACCATTTATAGAAATAAGCTGGCAGTACTATACTAATATTAGCATTTAGCAGAATTTATCTGGTTGAGTTAGCTTTGGACACATGTGCATTCTGTTGAAAAAACACACGAGGGGATCTTCAACAAGAAATAATCATTGCAATGAGCACAACACTGAAAGTAAGCCCTGTTGATTGCTGGATGCTGACCAACGCATTAGAGATCCCAACAACTATGTGCTTTGCGTGGATATTTAAACGTATCTATTGCTTATATCTTCTTCACGGTTTGCTTAACACTGACCTTCTGATTTCAGCTACTCATAATAACCAGAAGTAATTTGCCAAAGGTAACAACGGTAACAAGTATCAACTGTACTTAGGCTTAGCTCCCATATTGCAACAATAATATAACTGTATTAGCATCCGATGGCAGGGAAGATTTCAAGTCCCAGCACAGTGAGATAAATGTTACTGAATGTTAGACCACTGTGAAAGATTCAACAAAACATAATTACTGTGATTATAGGCCATAAAAAGTAACGTTACAAAAGAGCTCACTTAATACAAAGAAGAGGAACAAAAAATAGATTTCTGTCTAGAGGTCCCTTTTATACAATTACAGCACATTTCAGCAGTCGATACACAAAGCCAGGCTGTTGTATCCAGAAAAGCAGAGAGAATGGGATTTTCATTTAACCAGTGCTATATCCCTTCTTCTTTTCTTCTATCTGGTTCTACTGGTTTTCTTTGGGCAAGAGTTATTTTGATGGGCCATGACCAACTTGTCACCCCACAAAGGCATTAAGACAAAATATCTTTCACATAAGGAGTTTAACATGACCCAGAGTGGCATACAGAAGAAAAGGGACTTTGAAAGGGTCCAAAGCAAACACAGAAGTAGTGGGAAAGAATAAATGAATATGAACCATCCCAAAAATCAGCCTCATTAGTGGTCTACCACCTCCTCTGGCTGCAATCTAAGGAAAGACTTCACTCATGACATGATCACAAAGTGCTGAAGTACACAAAGCCAGAAGTTGTTCAGAAACCCACAGCATATTCATTAATAACCTGGGAGAGATGTACATTTCTCCAGCAGCTTTTCAGGCAGACACTTGTACTGATTTCTGCAAGCTGCTTCCTTCAGAGAGGCTGCACAGCGGTCCTGGTAACATCTTCTGCATGTCCTCATCTCTTTGGGATATAACTACACTCCTAAGAGCAGGACATCCTGTTTTTACCATCTTCCACCTTCAGACCCTTCCAGAACTCACTTTTTTGTGTCTGTGCTGAAAACTGAGTTACAGCAGCTTCCATATCACCTTTCCCCTCTTGCATCCAAACTGGCAAGCCACCAGGACCTCTTTTTTTTCCCCGAATCATAGCCACCAACAGGAAAAGCAGAGAGGCAGTAATGGGTATTGGGCAGGGAGCCAGTTTTGGTGGGGTTTGGAGTAGCTGAGCTCAGCAGTGCCATTGCCCATTCCTTGGTGTGGGGAGCAAACTGCTAATGAGCCACCAGTATAATCTTTCTGGGCTTGCAGACTAGAAATGGGGTGTCATACTGCAGGCAGGACTTTATTCCCTCTGCTGTTCAGGTGATAGGACTGCCTGCACCGTGGCTCTGCAACCTTTGGTTTAGGCCTAATTATTTATTATTTTGCAACTCAACTACAAGCACTGGGACATGACATGGTACAAATCTTTTACATGTAGCTCACGTAAACTTTCCTTAGGATCACTGTACCTGATTTGCTGATCACTTACCATGACTACTAATCAAATCAGAGGTAAAAGTTTCCTGGTGAAAGTGATAAAAATCAATAAAAAACCCCTTTACAGTCATTCCAATTATTTTCCATTTCAGTTCATAGGTGATAAATTAATGCTTAAGCATATTGGGGGAGTATGTGCCGTTTATTTAAACAGCAATATAGATATCAATTAAAGGACAAATTAGTTATACCTTTTGACTTATGTGCAAGGAAGAGAATTGGTACAGTATTAAAGAGTTTTTAACTAGTGGGTAGTCTGGTAATTAGGGAGCTGTCAGAGCTTGTTATGTTATCTTGCAGCAGTTGGTGTTCAAAATACTTCTTGCCACTCATGATCTGAGTGGGATGTTGTTAATAATGCAGCTACAGTCTACAAGAGTTCAAAGGGTAGAATTTAATTACGATACTGTAAATTCTTAATTTTCAATTACTACGACACTAGGGAACTGCCCTTGAAAAGGGCAGATAAAAGACATTTTGTCATTTACAAATGTATGAATAAATAGGAAGGCAAAGACAAATAATATTTGGAGGATTGTTACACTTGCAAGTTCTGCAGTTGCTTTTTTAATTTATTTTTGCTGTACTAGATTGCGAAACAGTTTTCCCATGTCAACACTTACAATGCATCATTTGCGGATATTATCTCACTCCAGGCAGCAGTTTCAAGGCCATCAAAAATAATACTTTGATCTGTAGTGTATTGTAAGCCCACGCACAGCTGATGGTCACACGAGTTATGTACAGAAAATAACTGCCTATTTTAGGAAAAACCCTTATTTGGAATCAAATGCCCAGCTACTTTGCTAAATCTCTGTTGTTGAATTCACAAGACCACCTAGGCCAGTGATGTGCAGATATTTGGGAGAAATCCTTTCTCTGCCCTCCGGTTTCATCACTGGTCACCACTGACCTCACCACCAAACTCAGCAATATACAAACGATCTGGCTTCACCACCAGCCAAATTCGACCTGGAGGCCGTGGACCACATTAGAAATGATGGATCAAAGTATCCCCCTTCCCCGCTGAAGCTCCATTACTAACGACAGTTGACCAAATATACCCAACTCCAGCACACAAGAAGACTTTTCTATGAAAGACCATATATTCATTAGAAGGGGTACAAGGGATTATGAAATCAGCATTAATAAGGAAAGCAGAAAAGTAGAGGGAGAAAGGTTACCCATAAAATAATTCAGTTAAAAAGGCACGTAACATTTGCCCTGTGGGCAGTACTTCAGTCCTGTTTAGGAGGAACAACACTGAACATTGGCCCCATGTAGCCTTTCTCCCAGGAGAGCATCATCCTTGTGCTACCACACAGCCTGTTAGTATCACACTATCACCTGTGAGTACACCAAGTGCATTTTGTCAGCCTGGTTTTCTCTCTGCCCCTTTCAGAAGTGCTAACATGAATATATTCACTCCAGGGCAGTGCAGCTCACTACAAAAACTTGCATATAAAACACTCCCTTGTGCCTGCGGTGAGGTGAGAAGCAATGCTGCTTGCCCTCATCCGCATGCAGAAGAGCTTGCTCACCACCTTTGCCTGGAGTGGGAAGGTTTTCAGCTCCTCTCGCCCTAGAAGTTAGAGACAGGTCTGAAACAATCCTTAGCAGAAGGATAACAAGCAAATCCCCCACGTGAAAGGGAAATACAAAACACTCTATGACCCTGGGACATTTCTTTTATCATTGAGGAGCACCAGTGACTTGCATTTTAGACTTACAGTCAAGTTACTGTGGCTTAACAAGTTACAGCAGGCTAGCAGAGGTGCACTAACCATCTCAGTGCATGTTCTTTGCTTGCAGTGAGTGCAAGATAACGTAGCTTCTCTTGCACATTAGCGAAACAGCTTTTAGGAGAAGCTGTGTTACCTTGTGTTCACCAGAAAGACTGTAGACAGTTACAGGCGTTCAGCTGACCAGCCATGTTGTTACTACAGCATACTAATTTACACAGAAGCCTTCAGCAGATGCATCAGCCACTGTATTTCTGTTTCGGTGGGAAAACCAGGCATTGCCTGCAGAACCTGACCTTCCAGATCTGCTGCAGGTCTGCACTCCCGATATTTGTGCACTTCTGAATACCAGAGCTACTAGTTTCACACCTACCACCTAAAAGTGGGCAAGATAAAACTCATGGAAAACTCTGTGTTATTCTCTGAAACTGCAGGTGATTCTCTTTTATGATGGTCTTTATGCCAAGTTTCACAAACAACCACTATCTGAGGGACTGCAGCAGAAATCATATTTGTGGGTGTTTTCTACCAAACCTACAAAATAAAAATGAATGCTACAAGGCCAAATATCTAAAAAATATTTTATTCAAGCTGAATAAATAGCTATAATTGAATCCCATGAAACAGACTGTCATTGGTGGGGGAAGGGATAAATAGCCATAATCGAAAGTTTATGTAGCGTGAGACTCTGCAGAGGGCAACTGTGCTATTAAAGTATTTTTTCTGATGTATTTTTAAAACATTTATAATTTATATAAAAACACCAGGTGGTACCTTAAAGTTATTTAGCATGAAAGTCCAATAAAAAGCTCCTTAGGTTTTAACAGCGTGATACAATAGCTCTCACAGTATGTATAGTTTGCCAACTCTTATATTCAGTAGTGTAGGGAACAAAAGCACAATGCTTAGTGCTCTCTGTCAAATCAAGAAAAAGTCATTTCACCACTTACAGTGATTTACATACATGGCAAGTCGGTCCAAAATGCGGGTGCCCTATCCAAGAAGGCAGGGGAAGTGTAAAAGGTCAGAAGCATCATCACAAGCACTAAATACAAAGCAGTTTCATTAGGTTTTCACAGATATGAGATGCTGAAGGAAATCCCAACTGAAGCATGTCCCTCCAGTAACACACATGTAGCACTACCCTAATTGTCTCAGTTATTCAGCAGTGGAGATCATGTCAGCTTGTTAATAAGGCAATCGGCACGTGAGACGCCAACTCAAAGAAGTAGGAAAACAACCTGTTTTCAAGCAGTAGGTGCACAGAAATAATTTATTTGAGGTTTTTAATTTCCAGTTCTGAGCTCTGACTAGTCCCTTGCTTTGTTTCTTTTACAGAATAAAAAATAAAACTAAGGCAAAACCTCTAGCCTCAGGTCCCAATGTATAATCTCTCACTACAAGTCAGTGGGAGTCTATAGATATGGCCGAGGGCAGATTTCATCTCTGTGCTTGTGATTAGTGATTTGAGGAGGTAAGAAGAGTAAAGAAAAGAAAAATAGAAAGAAAACTTATTTTATGTAGGATGGCTGCTTTTTTGTGCTCTGGGCCACTCAGTACCACAGCTCTAACTTTGACATGGACCAGCTTTGAAAAGGCATGCAGCAAAACCAAATCATGATTACATTGGCATCCATGGTGCAGGCAAATCTACTCTTCATTATTTGTTCTATTATGAGTTAAGATTAGTGGCAACAGCACCAACAAAATCTAAGCCATTTTCCCTGTACTACAGCTTCTAACAACTGCCTGTTGTACAAGTCCTGCATCTCAGTTAGACTAGATTATCTCAGAGGTCTTTTCCAACCTTAATGATTCTATGATCTCCCAGCACTCAGGGAGGGGATGTACTGTAACATTTTGCAGTGACAAACCTGCAGACCTGTTGAAAACAGGGGGAAGAATGGCACCGTACCAACGGGAAGGGTATGCAGGCTGTATGAACCAAGGCCCTGGCAGTGCCATGCGTGCACAAACGTGTTCCACAACTAGCCAGTCAGCCAAGGGCATCACAAAACTATTTTGATTAGTTTGATTTGCCCAGTGCACAGAAACCCATCATCCTGGATAAGGTGAGAGGGCCGTATTTTTTTTTTTCCAAACTCTGATAGTAAATTTTTTCTAGAGTGACTCCCACAAACAAAATTTAAAAGCGTTTCAAGGTGGTCTTTCAATAACCTGAAGTGTAAACACTAATCCAGATAAGCATCATGTGTAGGCTGAGGAGAAACCTAACAGCTATCAAAAAAACTGAGGCACTACCACCAATTCATTCAGCTCAGTTAATGGTCAGGGCTTGAGAGAAGGCGTTAGCACTAGCTTCATCTTGATGGGGAATTAACTATTTATACTCATTGCCAAAGAAAAAAACCCACAATGAATAAACTTTTAAGTGTCAAGAACACAACTCTGCTCTGTGATCCTGGGAGAAACAAAATTCACCTGCTCCGAGATCTGGGTTGGCCCACAATACAATGAAGAAACTTCAGCCATCTTCGAACACCAAACTCCTGCCCCAAAGCCTGTATCACAGGCTGTCCGCTGCCATAAAACCAGCTGTTTGCAAGGCCCTACCACTGGGCAGATACATTGAGACTGAAATTGCTCAAAGCAAACTTAACTGGTCCATGGTCTGTGTCTCAGGAT
>VZTL01069464.1:1001-47551 GCA_013400535.1 Scopus umbretta | reverse complement strand
GAGGGGGACTGCACCCTGTCCACCCTTATGCTGCACCACATTCTGCCTGGGGTCTGCTTGTATGTGAGGGGTTTGGCCACCATCACTCCTGTCCCCACCCGCACCGAGCCAGAGCTGCCACTCTCCAGGGCTCATTCTTTCCGACGCTGGGGGCAGCTGGGGTGCCTTCTCTCTCCTTGCACTTTTGCTGCCTTAGGAAGGGTCTCCCAGTGTGATTCTCTGCTCTGCAGCTCTTCACCTCAGTAGCTTCACTGAAATGGGATTAGCATTATAAACTCATTAACAAGATAAACTCAGACTGTGAGGAGAACTGGAGAAAGAGTTTCATTTCTCTGAAAACTGAATGAATGTTATATTTTTAAAGAGGTTTGGTTTGGGTGTGGTTTTTTTTTTTCTTCCCCTTTCAAGCAATACTCTATTAGACAAAGGTAGAGAACAGATGAAAACCCCAAAATGTACAGTTTCTACTTGACCTACATTGTTCCAACTGATCAAGCAAATGCAGTTATAGTTATATTTCATCTACCTGTCCTAAAGCCATCTTAAATATTCTCATATATAACCCTCAAATCTTACTAGCAGACATGCACAGAGGTGCAGATACACCAATGACATTTGTTTTGACATACAGGAGGCTGCTGCCTTTGTGACTATATTTAATATTAAATACAGCAAGTAGCTCTATTTTATTTTGCCCAATACTCAAAAGAATACATTTCTTCGTTGGACCAGAGAAAACAGGAGGGGGAAAGATAATGGTGCAAGAAAGAATAATCATCAGCTAAAGGACAGAAAGAAACAGAGAGCAATAAAGGTGTCTATTCCCATCAGGTCCCACCACACCTAGTATCGATGCCATCCTACATGAATTATTCAGAAGCTTTGTCTCCCCACCCCGTCCCCTAAACTAACCGGAAAAATGTAAGAGAAAAAAATGTTTTTCCAATGATCATTTAGTCTCTGAACTCTAATTACTAGACTTTGACTAA
The DNA here is from genome assembly GCA_013400535.1 of Scopus umbretta. NCBI lineage: Eukaryota > Metazoa > Chordata > Aves > Pelecaniformes > Scopidae > Scopus > Scopus umbretta. The sequence continues at coordinate 46,562 of VZTL01069464.1, read as the reverse complement.
AAAGGACAAAACAAACCATGCCCTGGCATTCTTCAAAAATTGTATTTGTTAATCCAATAGTCCCTACTGTTTGTATCTAAAAGTTCTAGATATGTTGAGACCTTTATCAAAAAGAAGTGGAATAGAGGTTTTCAGATATTTCAGATATCTTAACAGCTAACTAAGCAAACCTACAGACCAAGCATCTCTCACTTAACTAACAATTCAAGTATTAAAAGATCAAATACTGTTTACCAAAATGCCATTGATCTAGTTTATTTCAGTGAAGCCAATCTTTAAGTATTTTTAAAGATTCAGGGTGTACGAAGCATATTAAAATGTCATGCTTCCAACAAGCTAGCTACCTAGTTTTTTTCCCCACAGTATCATTGTGCTACAACGTGACAGATTCAATACATTAGTTGAAAAAGTGTAACCATGCATTATGAAGATTCTTGCTATGCTCAGAAACCCTGACTGAGAATATGGTGTCACCACTGTTCTAGCTACTGTTCACAAGACAGCCTATAGTCTGATGAGCTTATACTCTAACTAAAAACAACAAACGAAGTGTGAGGAAGTGACTTGCTCAAGAACAGAGCAGATCAGAAGAGCAAAGAGAATCCAGGTCTGAGTCATGCTGAGTACCCTACTCAGTAAATCATATTATCTCTGGAAATAAAAAAGTATTATGAATCTCCAATTGTAATAATTTGTTCCCTTTTAATCAGTTTCTACTGAGAAATTGCTCTGTACAGCCTTCCTGACACACAGAGAAACTCATTTTCTTAGGACAACATAATTTATCCCAAAAGAAAATAGAAAGATCCAATTCCCAAGAACAAACTGTTAAGCTGGTCTTAACACAAGAGCAAAAAAAGTATGTTGAAACTTGGAGTGCTGAGCAAAACAACTATGCTTAATAATAAAACAACTGAAAAGCAGGAAAATAATATTTCCTCTATATTGGAATAGGCACACCCTTCTCTCAAAACTATGCTCTGTAACTTTGTCAATGTATATTGTTATTAACAATACTTGGGACCTAGGATCTGTTGGTTTCAATTTTGTTTTTAACGATCTCAGGCATTTATGCTTTCTTACAAAGCAAATTACCTATACTTATTATTAAAGCACATAATCTGCATTTAAAACTTGACTGCTCTGTGTTTGGCCAGGTGTCAAAATATCCCTCTTGAAACATGTGAGCATCATAAATCCATCTGTGCCAGCAGAAAGCTCTTTCTGCGCTTTTATTTTTGTTCAGATAGTCTTGAGATTTGTTTTGACATAAGTTTGTAATTGTTTTGTTCCTTCTGTCTCTTAAATGTTGTAAACTGACTCATAGGTGGATTGCTCAACAACTTTCCTTGTTATGAGGTCAAAACTAGCTTATACCTAGGGCCTGGACATAGTTCTCTTTTTATCCCAAACCACACAAGCCTTGGACGTCCCCAGTGACACAGCACCATTGTTATATGTAATGTAATCACAGGTTGTGCTATAAGGCTGTTTGCTCACTTCAATTACAGTAGCCTGAAATCTGCCCTTCCTGTTCACGGGCACTAGGAGTCTGTATTAGAGCCTTGTGACTTTACACTGGAAAGACGAAAAAACTCCAAAAGCATCTAAGCCAAGCATTCTACTCAGACACTGCTTTTCAGCAAAGTCCTTTAAGATAAGAGTCACGGGCTTAGGAGGTCAAAGCAGGAGCATCCACAAATACAGACCAGTCTGCTTGGTCTATTAAGAGCTATGCATGGAAGTTAGCTTGACCAAGCTTCTAGACCTTCACCAAAAGGTTGAATAGAGACATGATGGGGAGAACACTGAAATACAAAAGTCATACCTGCCTGACTTTTCTTTCAGCAATCAGTTTATTGAGGTGAAGCTTGAACTTTGCTTGACAAGGAGATCTGCAGACAGAGGTTCACTTTGAATTGGAAAAACCCCTAGAAACCAAGTCAGATTTCTTCACTGTTTTCTTAGTATTGCAGTAACAAAGATTAGTATTATGCAAAGGTGCAAAGACATAGACTTTGCCCCATGTGAACATCACTGGCTTCGAGAGAGAAATGCAGTTCTTATTACTCACTCCAGACTACAGCCTATGTTTACAGACTGCCTTCAACACTGAGGAACAGTTAAAGGTCACAGTTGTTGCATAGCACTGCTCATAATGGACCACTTCTAAGATGAAAAGATAACACAGGCTGTCAATTCAGTGTTTTTCTTATTATCAGTAGCAGCAAAGAGTAGTCAGTCTGCTAGCTTTTCTGAGGGGAAAAAAACAGGCAAAAGGTTCTTTCAAATACTATTTTCATATCATTACACAAAATTCAAATACTGTGTGTTTTCTACATGTTTGACATGAGTTCTTGAGTTAATTTTGAATTCAAAATTCTAAGTACAAAATTAGTGACTATAATCACATGTGTTTCTTCTCCACTTCACTTGAAGTGTAATGAGGTTACACACAGGAGCCTTGTTTTGTTCCCACTGCACACACATGCAAAATAAGCAAGTCCTTTGGATGCAGACAAATGACTACTGAACAGTATTTTGAAAATTAAACAGGATTAAGGCTCTAAGACATCAAATAAATGGAATCTAGTACACCAAATTAATTCTAATATTTGACTAGAAAATGCAGACAATTGGGCTCTCAGTCTGACAAAGTATTAAGCTCCACTGAAGTCAATGGAATTTAAAAAACATGCCTAAAATTCAGGTTTAAGTGGTCTCTTGTATTGGATTTCTGAGTAAAGGACTTCATTAAATAAACACATCCATTAAACATTTTTTCATCAAGTACTATGCTAAAAGGTTCCAATAACCAATTTGGTTTTTTCGTCTTGTATGATTTTACACATATATACATTGTCTTTTGTGTCAAGAATGCTGCTGCTTTTATTTTCCATTAGTCTCTGCTAACAGTTCAGACCATCCATTAATACACCTTAACAACCTTGCATCATGCCTGTTATGATTTAACTTTCACAGAAGTTGCACTAATTTTACTGATGGAGCATTATTATTAAAAATGCCTTCTCTTTATTAGAAGAATAAAGAATCCTCAAATTAAATGCCCATTTTATTACTCACACATCACACCCCTAATCATTGTAAAAGACTTTAGTGAAAAGAGTGTTCTTTGAGTGTTTAAAAGCAGTTTAGCATACTGGCAAGAACATTCCACATTAAATATGAGGTTGGAAATACCAAGTGGAAATGTGCTGTAAATTGACCAAATTAAGAGAGGCCTACCTTTCCTGTTTTTACTATACCTTTTAAACATAATAAAATGAAACTGTTACACAAATACTGCTTACATGCAGCTCGAGAGGCAAATGCAGAAATTGAACAAAGAATATTCTACAATTATCATCAGCCTCTTATTCTGCTGTTGCAAGAAATGCCCATGTAGTCAGTGAATTTATTAACTACAGTAAATTGGGATTAATATCATGCCTGGGAGGCACCAACTGCTTAGCACACAAACACTAGTAAAAAAAAAATAAATTCTTCAAGAGATGTATTTGGATGTGGCTTTATTACAAATCTGGATTAGAGTTAAGAGGCTTAAATCATCAGGAGGGAGTCCATAGACAAGTTTACAATTTTGCTTAGAAACTAGTTAGAGACTTTGATTAAAGAGAACTGCAGCTAAGAAGCATCCAACTTCCAAAATTGTTACAAATTTTAGAATTTATCAGTATCTGGCAGTCAAAACATAACTGGGGAGATGTGCCTAAACTACATTGCTCCATTCACATATTAGACAAAATTCAATACAGCAGGGATTTATTACTATTTCTAAGGACTTCTAAAGGTAAAATCATTGATGTGAGAGGGGACCTTTGAATCTCAAAGCAGGGCAAGACCAGATAGATCTTTGAAACCACCAAGCACGGAGACCCCAAAGCCTCTCTGGGCAACTTGTTCCAATGTTTAATTTTTCTTTTTTTTTTCGCCTCATACCCAATTGAAACATCCTCTTCTTCAATTTTTGGCTTGTCTCTCATTCTTCCACCACACACTTCAGAAAAAAACCCAACTCCATCTTCTTGGTAACTCCTTACATACAGTTCAACAGCTATTAGATCTTTGTTCATCCTTCTCCAGAAAAAAAAAACACCAAACAAAAAAAACAATCCACACACAATTGTCTCCGCTGCTTCTCACAGTTCACGTGCTTCAACCCCAACCACCTTGGTAGCTCTTTTCAGGAGTCACTCAAGTTTACCTAACTTATCTTGTACTGAGACAACTAAAAATTGGACACAGTATTCCAGGTAGGGTCTAACAAGTGGCAGGTAAAGGGGAATACCAATTTCCCTAGATCCACTGGCTGTGCTCAGGTTGGATGCTGCTTAGCTTTCATCACTGCCAGAACAGACAGCTGACTCATGCTTAGCCTTCTGCCCACCAGAATCCCCAGTCTTCTTCAGCAGAGCTGAAGAAGTACGACTGCAGGGTTTAGTCCATTTCAGCTGCAGGAATTTGTATTTGCCCTATTAAACTTCATGAGACTCCTATTCCTCCAGCCTTTCTACATCCCCCTGAAAGACAGCCCTTGAGTTCCTTAACTGCACCCCAATTTGGTGTCATGTGAACTTGATGAGGGTGCACTCCATCACCTCCTCCAGATCATTGGCAAAGATATTAAACCTAACAGTTCAAGACAGACCTCCAAGGACTATGTTTGTAACTGGCTTCCAGGTCAAGTATGACTTTCCGTTACTACTGCTTCAACACAGCAGTTTTATTTTTCTCTTCAACTTTGCTTAACAGTATCACTGACATGGATTTTTTCTTTGTTAGTGTTAAATAAAGCTTGTTAATTCAATCATAAATTAATAAATAGTACACTGTCTCAGGTCAGTCCAATACAAGTAGGCACAATAATTTTAGCAGAGACATAGGTGGAAGAAATCTGGCTTTGTTTCACAGTACAAAATGCAAATTCAGAGACAGTGATTTGAGCAAGTTCTACAGTCATTTCAGGACAGATTACAGTACTGGGGCACATACTGTCCTCTGTAAATAAAGACCGCCACTATCACAACCCTTACTCAATGTGCTAATTACATCCTGTTATCAAATGATGAGGCAATTAACCAGGGTCACCATTTCTACTACACTGCACACTCTTTTAGTGACCTAAAATAATAAATTTAGATACATTCCTGCTTCTTAAATTTCTAAAGTCATGTAGTACAAATGTTCCTCCATGAACTGCCATGACTTACAGCTTCTTCTTGCCTATCTGAGAAACTGCAGATCACCCAGGCCTGTAGATTACAGGACTTAAGGTTAAGTAAAAGTAGCAATTTATCAGATACCTCACACACACCTTGAAGTCTTTTTCTCAAATTCAGAAGATGACATAGTTTGGAGGATGTAATCTTCTTTCAGAGATCAAGTCATACTGGTACATTTTCCTAGGGTCTCAATTGTTATAAATCACAGTAGCTTCCTTAATTTGAAGGGATTCTACATGACAATTTTGCCTTGCACATTAAGAATGGCTTATTTGTGAACTTGTCAGATGTAACTGCCACTGCTTCTGACTTTTTCCCCAGGAAGTCTGTCTGGCTTTCATACTCATTAACACTGCAGCCTCCCAGACCTTAGTGATACTCAGGATAATTAATACCCAAACAAGCTTCCTTTATGCATTACGATGTAAACTTTGAGCTCATAGGACAGACACACCTGTGGCCAGACCCCCACCTCCTGATACAAGTCAACAGAAGTCTAACACATCACCCCTCAGCCTTCCTTTCCATTAGCACTACTTAAGGCAATAACTTGTATTAAATTCCTCAACAATTGACAGCTAGACCAAAACAGTGGCTTATCACACAGAAATATTTGTGTTAAAAGCATATGGGACCAAATATCTACAGGCACATTGGTAGATACCAACCATACTTCAACATATTGCAAAGGCATGGAGTGACAAAAACACCCATATCATTAATGGGCACTTTCAGACTTTTGAATATGCTCCCACCTTACAAGATTCAAAAAAAGATGAAAGAACGCAAATTCACTCAGCACCAGGAACTGCAGCTGACTGAGCAGAATTGAACTTTAAAAGCTCTACAGAGCCTAGGATCTGATCCCTGGGGACCTGCATTGCATTATTTACAACTAGCTCTTAATCTTACATTTCCAAAATTAGAAGTGAAGCAACATAGCGAACATTACAGAATGAGGCAAGTTAATTCATACCAAGACAGGCAACCAAGGGAAGGAATTAAAAATAAAAAGTATCGGTCTATATAAAATACAAGCTTTTTCTTCTGCAGTTATATCAACATATAATATATCAGGGCAAAAGCCTTAAATCCTAACTTGCCACCACTGCTTGAAAAGGCAAAGCCTTCAATGAAGCAAGAAGTCACAGCCTAGGAAATCAGTTGGTATCCACATGACCTTGGACAAGTCACATCATTTCTCTGTCCTGCAGGTTGCTAGTCCATAACAGCAGGGACACTCACATTAACCTTGGCACAATATTTTAAGCTGTTTTAACAAGCTATATAGTATCCCAGTAACATTAGCAGACCTGCAAGGCACAGGTTCTCTGCATATTCAGTGCTAGATATTCAAAACAAAAGAAATAGGTCCTGTCCTGAACAGCTTCTAATTTAAAGAGAAAGGACAGAGAGAGGATTAGAGAATTAAAATGTTATGATCACAAGTTTGCAAATAGAGGATTAAAGCAAGATTAAACCTTTTGCCCAAGATCAGACAGGCATTTAGTGGTAGGAACCTAGTGTTTCCTGCATCCACTCCAGTCCCAGAACACAAAGCATCTTTGCTTCCTACTTCAGTTAGTTTTCTTCCTCCATGCAGAGCTAACATATTCTGTATTTTTCTTTAAAGAAACAAATTGAACAATCCCTATCACCCAAGTCCTACTACTGAGAGATACGCACAGGCCTTAACTACTGACACCACTGTGCAGCTGTTAAACTTCTAAAGAAAACTAGTGCTCCTAATAGCCACATGTTCTAGAGTACTTTATTTCTCAGGTATCAGATTACCACTCACCATACCAGTTCTACAATGCTGTTCAAGTGTAGAAAATAATAAGATTAAATTCATCCATTACAAATTTTTTCTGAAGTAAAAAAAAACCCAACACCAAGAACAAACCTACCCTAGCAAAGCAATTAAGGTGTAACCCCATAGCTAAGGCTCACCTTAGTAAGGTAGATCAGTTAGATGTTCCAAAGTATTTTTTTCTCCTACTGTTGGACTCAGTTGTCTGAGTTCCAACCTCCAGACAGTAATTGCTTCCAGGAGGAAGTTTAACTGAGAAAGGAGAGACCATGGTCTTAATCAAAGTGTGAGGAAACACAACATCTCAGAAGCCACTGGACTTCACAAAGAGAAGGAGCACACAAGGAAAGTGAACCCAATTAATTTTCCATATATAAATAAATAAGATTTTTTGTATGTAAATACCTTGCTTACTTGAGGCAGCAGCAAGTAACTCAATAGTCTGGTGGTTTCCAAAGGATTCACAAAAGCACCCAGCCAGGCTCCCTACACTGCAACTCTCTAAGAAAGGACAAGGCCCTGAAACATACCTGCAACAGCCTATGTGCTGCCCTCCCCTTCATAGCCTAGGGGAATCAGGAGCTAATCCTTTCTGACTGAAAGCACCTGAGGATTTATTCCCCAAACTGTGCAGCTGTTAAGAATTTATTCACTGGGGCAGGAGGGCAGCCCAGCTGTGAGGCTGGCAAGCCCAGTTAGCCTCACACTCAGGCCACCTGGGGCAGGAGAGGGGCTTGTAGATTCACAATACAGGTGGGGTGTCAGAGCAGCCACCAGGCAGCAGCCACCATGAGGGTACCAGTTGCTCAGCTCCACTTCTAGGGCCCCAGGACAAGGCCAAACCCAGTCAGGAGCACCAGGCTCCTTCAAAAAAGAGTGATGGGTGCCATGCAGCTGACTGAGTACCTCAGCACCGCAGGGCCAGCCGGCCAACCCAGGGACTGCCAGCCAGCCCACCAGGCACACCTCAATCTTAGACACAGAGATGGTAGTTGGTCAGGAACAACCTACCTGGGGCTGACCAAGGCTAAATGGGATCAACCCAATTGATTTCTACAATGAAATGACAGGATTTATGGATGAGGGGAGAGTAGCAACTGTCACCACTACACTGGACATTTCTAAGACTCAGCTGGACAGGGTGCTGGGTCATCTTGTCTAGACTGAGCTCTTGCCTAGAAAGGTTGGACCAGATGATCCTCGGGGTCCCTTCCAACCTGGTGTTCTATGATTCTATGATTTACCTCAACTATAGGAAGACTTTTAACACTGCCTCCCACAGTGTTCTTGTATCCAAGTGAGGACATTACAGCCAGGGTAGGTAGGTAGGTGACTAGCTAGATTAAAAACAAACAAACAAACAAACAAAAAGAACCAAAAAACATCCCCCTCAAAACCTAGTCAGGTGATCAGGCCCAGGCAGTAGTGGTTACTGGGTTGTTCTGTACTGGGAAGCTGGTAGCAAGTGGAGTACCAGCAGATCTATACTGGGACCTGTCCTGGTTAACATCTTGGTGAATGACCCGGAGAAAGTGATGGAGTGCCTTCTCTCATTACACCAATCTGGGGTGGCAGGTAGAGTCAGTCAGTACACTCAAGGGCAAGGCCATCACTCAGAGGGAACTAAGCAGGCTGGCGGAATGGAAATTCCTGAAATAAAACAGGGCAAAAACACAAATGTGTGTGCCTGGAAAGGAAGAACTCTTTGCAGTTGCACCGCCTAGAGAGCAGCTCTGCTGTTCAGTCTGAAAGTCTTGCAGGACAGCAAACTGAACATGAGGCAGCAGTGTGCCTTGGCAGCAAAGACAACCAACATTATCCCACATAATATCCTGTTGGCTGCTCCCAGACCCGTCTTCTCATTGGCAAACAGTTAAGTGTATACCAGAAACAAACTAAACTCCAAAATTCATTTAAGCAGTGCACCATCTCACCCTTTCACCATATTAAAATGTTACACTTTCACAGAGCTTAGCCTGCAGTACCATGTTACTACATAGAGAGAAATAATTTCCTTTTCAATCAAGCTTAACTTCCCATAGTAGAGTTTTAACAAACACAGCATGGTACAAAGCAGTAAATTCACTGTAATACATTTTCACTGAGAAAAACAATGATGACAAACCGCTCCAAACAATTTACATGTTCCCAAAGCACAGAAAATTTATAGAAACTCAATTCAATCTTACTACCTTACTCAAACAAATAAGAGATTAGCTGATGTCTAAATTGGTATATAAAGCATTTTCATAATAATAAACCTGTCTCCCACCAAAAAGGCTCTGAAATGCACTTCAATCAAGATTCTGTTCAGATTATAAGAACAGATTACATAATAGCTTCATAGCACGGAAATATGTAAAGCAATAAAGCAAGAAATTAGTCATATCAGTCAGAACCAATGTATTGGGTTTGCGTGTAAAGATTTTGGTAGCGGGAGGTGCTACAGGGGTGGCTTCTGTGAGAAGCTGCTAGAAGCTTCCCCTACATCCAATAGACCCAATGCCAGACAGTTCCAAGACAGACACGCTGCTGGCCAAGGAATAACATGTTATAAAGGGAAACATGTTATCTGGGATAACATATTTAAGAAGGGTGAAAATCTGCTGCACAACTGCAGCTGGAGTGAGGAGTGAGAACATGTGAGAGGAACAACTCTGCAGACACCAAGGTCAGTGAAGAAGGAGGGGGAGGAGGTGCTCCAGGTGCCAGAGCAGAGAATCCCCTGCAGCCCATGGTGAAGACCATGGTGAGGCAGGCTGTCCCCCTGCAGCCCATGCAGGTTAACAGTGGAGCAGATATCCACCTGCAGCCCTTGGAGAACCTCACACCAGAGCAGGTGGATGTGCCCAAAGGAGGCTGTGACCCCATGGGAAGCCCACACTGGAGCAGACTCCTGGCAGGACCTGTGGCCCTATGGAAAGAGAGGAGCCCACGCTGGAGCAGGCTTGCTGGCAGGACTTGTGACCCCATGGGAGACCCACGCTGGAGCAGTCAGTTCCTGAAAGACTGCACCCCATGGAAAGTACCCATGCTGGAGGAGTTCATGAAAAACTGTAGCCCATGGGAAGGACTCACATTGGAGAATTTTGTGGAGGACCGTCTCCAGTGGGAGAGACCCCATACCAGAGCAGAGGAAGAGTGTGAGGAGTCCTCACACTGAAGAGGAAGGAGCAGCAGATACATGAACTGACTGCAACTCCAATTCCCTGGCCATCTGCACCACCTGGGGGGAGGAGGTAGAGAAAATCAGGAATGAAGTTGAGCTCAGGAAGAAGGGAGGGGTGGGAAAGTGTTTTCAAGATTTGGTTTTAATTCTCATTACCCTACTCTGATTTGATTGGTAATAAATTAAATATTTCCCCCAAGTTGAGTTTGTTTTGCCAATGAGGGTAATTGGTGAATGGTCTCTCCCTGTCCTTATTTCAGTCCATGGGCCTTTTGTTATATTTTCTCTTTCCTGTCCAGCTGAGGAAGGGGATTGATAGAGCAGCTTTGGTGGGCACCTGGCATCCAGCCAGGGTCAACCCACCACAACCAACAACACAAAAAGAAGTGGGCTAAAGATGATAGTGGAAAAAATTAAGGGGGTGGATTATAACCTGTCATTTTTTAGTTGTTTAGAGAGTAAGAAAAGCTGTTCAGTGAAACAAGTATGCTAGCACAATTAGGTGCATTTGAGGACAGATTATGTATGATTATGGAAAAGTATCTTTAGCATGTAGTGGCTTGTTACTGAGGAATCTAGACAAGGAGTTTAAGGTTGGTCTTTCTAGTCCTACTGTGTACTGCAGGTAAACCATTTACTTGCTACTTCTGTACCTCTTGTCTGTTACTACCACATTCAAAACACATATTTCAGGATATGTGGATTATGTAGTGGGCAACACATTCACTAAGATAATAATGCAGTTAGACTGCTTCAAAAACAACAACAATTCCTCAAACCCGACCAAGTAGCAAATCACTGAGACATTGAATAGGGTGTTTGTAGTTCGATCCTGGAGTAGATCCAGCAATATTAATGGAGATTTTCCCACAATGATAGTTGTTAAGGTATTTGTGATAATTATCACAGTATTTGTTAATTAAACATAGAAGAAAAGGATCCAATGAGATGACATCAGAACCAAAACTCCAAAGGCTTTGAGGAAGCATCTTGATTTTTTTCTAATTGTAAAATGGGAAAAGTTAGACATATCAGTTCAATGTAAGCTAAAGATGTATATCATTTCTGTTTGAGTTCTTGGATATGGATTGCATGTTTAGGTACAACTTTTGACAGTGCCTCTACTCTACAGCATTTAACTGCACAGAACTATCACCACAAAGCCACAAGTCCAGGACTACCACTACTATCACCTGTGGCATGATTGCTAGACACAGTAATATGGAGAATTTTGAATTATACACATCATAGCTAGTGCAGGGCCATGAGCTGTGATTCTTCCAAAGAGAAGCTCAGCAGAAGGCAGGATGCCTTCCCTTGCTCAGAAATAAGATGTCATTGATCAGATGTCCAGAAATATTTTGTAACCTTGAAAGGCAGCAGCTCTCAGCTCCTCAGCATATTCAAGCTCTAATCTGAGAATAAAAATACAACCTAGTGTACTCCCATGGTTGCCAAACCTCAATTTAAGTAACTTCATAAACAGAAATCTCTCTAGAGAACTCGTGTTTTAAAGAGTACACCCCAGAAGCAAAGCTGAAAAAGCAGCAGTGCATCTTAAAGGCACAACTTACTGTACCTGTCAAGTGGCGGTCACACCACAGCAATGCAGAACTTGTCTGGAAAACAGGGTATGTTAACTCCCATCCAACTCCATGCTAGGCACAGACAGTGGTATTGATTTTAGTCCCCTAGTAAGGTTGGACATATGAACATTAGACTTTACTCTCAGCATTGTATGCAGGATATATATTGTATTTAGAAAAAAAAATACATATAATATTCTAGAAAGAAAATAATAACTTAAAGCAACCAAGTGAAGTGAGCAGCCAGAAAAGTAGCCTGATTAGAAGTGGGAAAAAATAATTACTGAACAAAAGAAAATGCCTGCCAACCTGGGAACTAGTCCTTGGAGCCAGGAACATCCTTGTAAAGTGCAGCTCGCCTCTTTGAAGTACAGCTGGGGTACGTAGAAACTGAAGACATCCTAAGATACCATTGATTAGTGTAAAAAACTCCAAGAAACTGTAACAAAAATTACTGTCTGAAAAAGTGGAAGCAGTCTGGGAAAATAAAATTGGTCTGAAAGAACAGAAAGGTCATCAAGCAGTGGCTGTTACAGGTGAAGAACAGAAATTAACAGTATCTATCGGCTGCTCAAAGCAGTGCTGTCCTATGCCCTCTTATGTCTCCATGATATAAAAATGACTTGATTTTTATCCAAAATGGAGCTTCTTTCTCTGAGAACTTCCTGTGCTGCATGTAACTTTCCTTCCCTAAAGAGGCTGGATTCTGCAGGGTTTTTCTATGAGATCTTTGACTCTCACCAGGGAGGGTCACCGGGGCATACTTTGGGGTCAGTTCGGTTTGTCCTTCCACCTCTGGGATGGTTGGGTGCCCCCTCTCAGATCGGTTTGTCCTACCTTTTGGGATGGCTTGGCCCCTTCTGAAATCTGTCTAATTCACTTGATACCAGTATTATATAGTTGTATAAGTAATCTATCATAAGAATATGTGATGTTATATTGTTAATAAATTGCTTCACTAATGTTAAGTTTGTAGCAATCTCTGATAGTTTATACCTACTTGGTTATTGCTAGTATATTAATTGTTGCTATAGAATTGTTTGCTGCTATTAACTGCTGCCATACTCTTAATTGATATTGTATTATTGATTTCTGATAGTAATTTGTAGTAGCTCGAGATATATATTTACTTTATTAATCAAAGGTATACTTGCTAGTGGTGATTTTGTGGTAGTTTACTTGCTGGTGGTGATTTCTGCGGTATTTGTGGTAATCTGTAATAAAGTAGAGAAATTTAGAGAACAAAAGCCTCCCTGCCTATGTGTATTATAGAATCCTACAAACCCACAGTCACAGCCGTCACACACTTGCAGACTGGGTAACCCTTTAGGTTGTGACAGCAAGTTCACAGACAGGCAAGTGTCTAGGAGTGAAATCAGTATAGAAGACAGCATACAAAAAAGGAAGCAGAGTAACAATGAAAGAAAACAAAATTTTGTTTACCAAAATAAGTGAAATACAAAGTAAATAGGAGGACCTCTTAGGACCTTATTTTTCCACTGCAGCTAGACACACAGGCAGAAGATAGACTTCTGAAAGACAACTCTGGAATTTTATGCATATATACACACACCACAATTATTTAAAATTCAGAGCTTTCTGTACTCTCCTATATAGAGTGAGCTCTCTTGAGATGGAAGAAATCAAATCTGAAAGCCCTTCACATAGATAAAAAGTTCTATGTATTATTTCAAGCCTACTCTGAATAGCTCTTACTCTTCTTGAACAAGGACAATTTAACTACTTTAACAGGGTGAAAGAGATTTGAGAGTACTTCAGCAGAATTAGAACAATTGTGTGCATTAGGCCACTACAGGAGCTTAAAGCACTTTAATGGGATAAAGAAGAATTTAAGTGCTATGCACTATAGGACAGTTTAAAAAATGGATCATTTGATAAAGATTTAAACAAAGTTAATGGATACAGTAGCAATTATCTACAGACTGAATTGCTAGAAACAGATTTCGACAATAATCTTCTTTGCATGAATTCATGGGAAAAGGTTTTATTGCTACAGTGTACTGTCCACATTTACTAATTTAGTGAACTCTTTCTTTTTTCCAAAAACAGAATTAAATTAGCATAGATCCACCTAATACATCTTACGTAGCCCAGGTGTTTTCTAGTGTTCTAATCACTCCTACAATGGTAGCATTTTAAGTGACATCATTAACAGGAATCTGCCAATGTTCTTCCTCAGCCAAATTTCACTGCGCAAATCACTTCAGCATGAACAAAGAACAGATGAGAGGAGAAAATTAATTAGTTCAACGGCTTGTTTTCTCTCCTGCATACACACAGTAAATATAACTTGCACACACAGTTATGACAGTATACAGGAAAAGGATCTCTCTTCAGGTTTTTCCTCTTTAGACTACAAAGGTCCTTCTCACACAGCTTCTGAATAGAGCTATGTCCTGGTTTCAGCTGGGATAGAGTTAATTTTCTTCTTAGTAGCTGGCATAGTGCTGTGTTTTGGATTTAGGATGAGAATAATGCTGATAACACGATGATGTTTTAGTTGTTGCTCAGTAGTGCTGACACCAGTCAAGGACTGTTCAGCTTCCCATGCTCTGCCAGGGGCACAAGAAGCTGGGAGGGGGCACAGCCAGGACAGCTGACCCAACCTGGCCACAGGGCTATTCCATACCATACAGCGTTATGCTCAGTATAGAAACTCGGGGGAGTTGGCCGGGGACCTGCGATCACTGCTTGGGGACTGGCTGGACATTGGCTAGCAAATGCATTGTGCATCACTTGTTTTGTATATTCTTTTATCATCCTTATTATTATTGTTGTTGTTATTGTTGTTATTATTATTATTATCATTATTTTCTCTTCCTCTGCTGTCCTATTAAACTGCCTTTATCTCAACCCACGAGTTTTAGTTTTTCTTTTCAGATTCTCTCCCCCATCCTACCGGGGGGGGGGGAAGGTGAGCAAGCGGCTGTGTCGTGCTTAGCTGCTGACTGGGGTTAAACCAAAACAAGCTATTACCTCTTCATGTCTATTTTTTACTGCTATGACTGTGTGCATAAGAAAGCATATTACAAAACTCTTGAAAGAGTTCAAGTTGCTGATCAAGATGCTGATCAAAAGAGAGAGCCAGTGAGGAAACAATTTGCCACTGAAGTTTCTTCTGCACCAGGTAACAGGCTTTCTGCAGAATAGCATCTCTTTGTTAATCACTAGATCTGAGTAGATGATAATCTGCTCCCCAATTTTTCTCTTTTACTGCTTTCAAAGTCTGACAGGGAAAAGTGCTCTTTCTTACAGGCCAAGGCAGACAAAGGGCCTAATGTCTTCACAGAGGGAAACTGACCTGGAAGTACACACATTGGTGGTGAAGTTGATGGTGAAAGAGAGCTTTGTAAAGCATGGAGCCTTATGCATTTTTAGGTGCTCACCTCAAAATCAAGACATTTTAAAAGTCTTTGTTTTCAGAAGACACTGAACTCTCCCATCTGAAAATGGTGCCTCTATTGCATATTAACCTGAATATCCAAGAAGTTGGGTAACAACAACAAAAAACCCAAAACAAAACAAAAAAAATCAGTCCTTTAGGAAATTCTTGGCTTAGAATTTCAAGTATTTGAGGCTGCCAAGTTAGATTTCCAGCCAACATCAAACAACTCAAAAAAATACATAACATTTTGTAGAAAAATATTTCTGGTTCATAAATCTAACTATTACTGTTAACATAAAGCAGTATATAAACCATATTTTTACTATTTCAGAGACACTAAACAGAATGCTACTAAAGCTTCTAGTCATATAACCTTTCACAAAGAACAATATTAATGTATTAATCTTATAGGCATCTACTTTAAATAAATTTTGGCGGATAAATTTTTAAAGAAGAAATATATCAACTTCCATATGCTGAACACATTTAGAGAAAGCCACATAAATATATTTAAATCCAAACCTGTGTTATTTGCTTAACATTATTTAATTATTCACAGAGTTTCTAGCTGTATTTAGTTTTGTGGTGTAGAACTGAGGTCTGAATCCTGTAGTTTGAGTGTAATACAGTAAGCACAAAACCATTTAGTGCTTCATGAAATGAAGAATTTGGGGAAAGACCTTTACATTCTTTCTTATGTTAACAACCATAGGGTGGTTCTAACATGTACCAACTTTATACATACTTGCATAATATGTTTTAAATTTTAGAGAGAAAGCAGCAACTTCATTTGTCAATTGTCTCATCTGAATCACACTCACTGTATCACCCAAAATGTCAAGCTCATGTCTCTCTAGTCTATATTTACTACCACACCAGGCTATGATCACTAAATTATGTTCAGACACATTGACTTCCTTCAACAGGGAATAGGGAAACACCACAAGAAATTAACACTAATCTTCTAATTCAACAAACTAAAATAAGTGACTGATTAAATCTTAATTAACAGTTCACAAAAGGCTGCTTAATGTCATGTGGCATATGCATTTTAATTATCTGACTGCTTTATCACTGTTTGCATGGGGGAAAAGCGTTGTGCAAGTTTTCAACTGCTTTTCATTTCTTTTTCCTTCCATTTCTTTCTTCCATTTTTAAAGTAACAGAAACTAGTTTCAGTTTCCTAACTGATTAAGATAGCTGTATTTGATTGGTTCAAAAATGTTGTTTCCTTCATATTCATTTTGTTTTCAGCTCTTGCAGCTGCTCATATCTAGACACATCGCACCCACCTACACATACAGACATATGCTTTCCAAACTGTTACAAGATCAGGCATGCAAGCCCAAAAGAATTAGTCACTTTCAGGCACCTGAATACATGTTGTTAAAGTTGCAAATATGCTAACAGTCTCTGCAAACTTCCTCAACAACACAAGAAAGTTCACAACAGGTATGTTTACAGCATATTTATTTTCATATTCTATCAACAACCATTGAGTCTTACTAGGACATAAATCTCCTAATAAGCTAATTTTAAACCTGCAAGTCTACACAGTCATAATTTTCCATAAACAGCAGGAGGAATTAATCAAATCACATTATTTACTTAGCTTTTTTTGGCATGCCTAAATTTTTGAAAGTATGGAATTTATTCTTCCTGATTTTACTTACAACAGGAAGTCTAAGCATGTACTCTAATACAAGTAATTGCTTCTCAGACACGTTGTTATAACTGCATAATTCAGCAACTAGCGACAAGAAGAAATTCTTGATTAAGATAGGTCCTTAGTTCAGTTTAACTTTTGGTCAAAAAGCTGACTTCTGTTAACTTGCAATGCTCACAGAATATTCAGGACTTCTTTCATGCCTGATGCATATGCAGAATACGGAAAGCAATGTGGCCTGTGTGTCAGTGCCACATAAATCACCTGGCAGCATGCTGAGCATAATTTCTGTGTATGAGACTCCTGATGAAAACTGG
Organism: Scopus umbretta; assembly: GCA_013400535.1. Taxonomy (NCBI): domain Eukaryota; kingdom Metazoa; phylum Chordata; class Aves; order Pelecaniformes; family Scopidae; genus Scopus; species Scopus umbretta. The sequence continues at coordinate 29,362 of VZTL01069464.1, read as the reverse complement.
ACAGTAAGATCAAAGTAAATACTTGCCTCTGATGAGCTCTTCAAGCTTTTGAAAAGAGCAAAGTAGGCACAACCCAGCGGAAAATAAATGTATTATCTTTGACAAATTAAGTAATTCCACTTCTGCATGGCCTAAGACTACCAAACCTTAATACTGCCAGACAAAGGGGGACTATACTTTTAGAGCTTCTATTGGACTCAGCTGTAATTAAAAGTTCTTCAACACTTCTGAAAATTTAACCCAAATTATCTCAGTTTCAACTTTCAAGATACTACAGTCTATCTGGAAGCTTTACCTCTCCCACCAGTAAAGCCACCCAGCATTAGTTATAAATTACAGACAGTTTTTGTATTGCTCTTAGCTGTTTGTAAATGCAGATCTCAAATTAAAAAAACACTATCATCTTGGATGGCTCACTCTTAGCAAGATTTCTTGCCAGTTTCAATACTTCAACTTTAAGTAAGACTTCCCACAAAAAACAAAAGCAAAGGCTGGCCATTTCCCTCCCTGTATCTTCTATTGTGGATACCCTCTTAGAAGAAATCATTTTAAGAGAAAAATACAAAGCCAAAATCTACATTTGGTTACACCTGTGCAAAACCCACTGAACTTGACAAAAAGAATGCATAGTGTTGCAAGGATAAAATTTGGGTCCCTTTGTCCCTTTCACTTCCTTTTTCAAAATTCAGATCTAAAATCCCACCATACTTTTTTTCCTCCTAGTAGTATGACCATAAGTTACAGATACTGGCAATGATGACCAGAAGGTTGTGTCCATGTGTGCCCACAAGGTATGTTTGTCTTGGAAAGGTTTGTTATTTTTAAAGAATAAGCTATTCTCTGACCCTGAAACAAGGCTGCATGTGTGATTAAATTGTGCTAATAGAATATTTATGTTATAAGAAAACCACGGCTTAAAGGCTGTTGCAAACAAACAAGGGGCTTTAACAGGGGTCCTTAAAAATACAAGCACAGATGATAGCAGAGACCGTGAAAGTGCTGACACAGCACCATAATAAAGGCCCCAAGGCTATAAACACAAATAGTCAATTACTGATCACTAGAGAAACACGACACTGAGAGCTGGGTAAAACTGGGTTAAGGGATAACAAAGGGAGCAATGAAAGAAGGAATCCAACATATGTAAAATGTACTATGAGTTTAACTTGGCTATAACAAATTGTTAAACCTTTGAGAAAGAGGAAATGGATTGAGCCAGCAAATATAAAACCAATCCCATGCAGACCCAGAAGGTAAGAAGAAAGAACTCCCCATCATCAGTTTCATACTCCTCCTGCTGAGCAACCTGGGACAGTGCGTACTTGCCATAGTCCCCTTTCACATAAGTGAAATTTTTAACTGATATTATGTACGTACACATAGTTTCTCTACAAAATGTGAAGGTATCTTTTGATTAAAACAGAGTCAACAGCAAGCAAGCCAAGAAGGCCTGGATATAACATATAAATAAAATTATTTCTGTTTTTAAAGAGTTTAAAAGAAAACCCATTTTAGAGATTGCCAGTGTGAAAAATTAAATAAACTTACAATATGTCTATCTTGAAATAATCACTTAGATAACCTCCAGGTTGCGTATTTCAGTGTTGTAAAGACTGGAACCATTATAAACACCAAAACTGGAAATAGGCAGCGAAACCCTTAAAACTATTGTAATTGGCACAAGATTTGTTTCTTTTTAAAATGAATACATAATTGCAATTTTCGGAAATTAAGCCAACTATAATCTGAATGCTTACTGTTATTTTTATCTTCCCTTCTGTCCGTGGCATTGAAGAGAGCACAATATATTTCAGCAGACATAACAGATCTGACTAAGGAACGCCTATTGTATGTACGCTTTTTGTATGACAAAGCAATTAAAGAATGAATGCCCTCCCTCTCCCAATAAGTCATATAATTTCTTTAAAGTTCTAGCACATTTTTCCATCAGTTTGGTTTTCCCTTTGGACCTCACTGATACATTGTATTGTATCCCAAAATTTCACTGTTCTTTGAAGGATAAGCACAGCTCAAATTCATTTTAATGAAATAGTATTTTATCCCCTTCTGCCCCTAAAAAGCCAACAGATGCATAACTAAAACTGAAGAACTAGAGGTGTTGCATCTCCAGTGTTAATCATTGATGTAACCAAAGGCACATGAGAAAGAAAAATAAATGAAAATGCTTTCTCCCTCTTCCTTCCAGCTGCAACTAAAAAATAAACACCACTGTTGCCCATACAAGTCAAAAGGTAAAAACATAATCAATATCTATACCCCAACAGAGTACAGAGACTCTACATTTATTGTGCTCCAAAGGAATAGTCTTTTCCAATGACTGTTCCACTGTATAAGGAAAATAACTGCATAGTAAGTGTAATCTCTAACACAGTATCTCAATGGGCAAAATTCAGTAGGAAGGCTGTTGATAGGGGATACTGGTCTTTTAATGTGTTTTCTTATGAATCTTTTAATTCCCTGACCTCTTTTCATTTTCTGCCCATGGTGAATCTCATCATGACAATGCTTTTTGAAATGCTAAAAGTATTATGAGTAACCTAGCACATTCCATTTCTTAACTTAAATTGAATCCAAAGAAGTCAAGAGGTGAAAGAGGCAGAAATTCGTGCCAAATTAGGTGCAATTCACTGTATCCAGATAAGGAAAGCTTAAGTATACAGATTTCACATCTCCAGAGTCTACATGTAGGACAGAAAAGGATTACATTGTCCTGATATGTTTTTAAACAGTGATTCTTTTGCATGACATTAGTTAGGCCTTACTTATTTCCAGTTACGTTACTAGTGGCTCTTTTCATACAGCTTATTTTGAATTCTATCAATGCCAAAACCTATTACCTGAGCCAAATCTGCTGATATTTTTATTTTCTGTAATGTTCATATTTATCCTCCTTCACATTTTACTTAACATTTCTCTTCTTTGAAATCACTGCATTTCATCCAGTGAAAAACTGAGGAGAAAAGCAAGCCAATACAGTAAAAGGAAATCATATACACAGCATACATACAGATTTACACAACACACACAGATACATACAGTTAAAATTACCAGTTATTTTCCATTCAAAAAAAATAGGAAACCTGTGATATTTCAAGTCCTACCCCGNTGGAGTACCCATCCCTGGAGGCGTTCAAAAAACGTGTGGATGTGACACTCCAGGACATGGTTTAGTAGGCATGGTGTTGTTGGGTTGATGGTTGGACTGGATGATCTCAGAGGTCTTTTCCAACCTTAATTATTCTATGATTCTATGATTCTATGAACTGCCCAAAGCACCTTGCCACTGTCCTACCTTCTACTGCTCCCAATCCACTTACAAAATTCAGTCCATGTTGTTGCACTCCTACTTTATGAATCCCAGCATCACCAAACCGAAGATTAAAATGCTGCACTTTTTTCCAGATGATGGTACATACAGGGCCTTGCCAGGCTGCAAGATAAACCTAATTATATTGTGCAGTCGCCCAGCTGAACTATCTCTGCTTCCAGGAACACAAGCAGAAGCAGCAGGTATCTGAGTATTCAGATCATGTCATCTTCCAAGACTTAAAAAGAAAATAATTATCCCCTAGTAATTGAAAATACAAAATGAGGTTTAACATCATGTTCTGATCTTTTTATTTCATGCTGTGAGAGGATTAATTTACTGAAAACGGAAAGTGCTCCCAGACTGCTGTACCTGTCCCAATATATCCCTCACACTCAGTGCTGATAAGGTGTTTGGGGAACTAGACACAAGACTTTGAACCTGACCTACTTCAGTGTATACAGGGCTAAAAGTCAGACTTTCCCATTATGACTGCTATACAGCTTTATTCAAGTCATTTGCTCTCACTGTGTCTGTCAATTATTCTGTGCACTAGGATAATGACCCTAGGCTGTTTTGAAGAGACTTCACATTTTTATGTTACTGCAGAGGTACTTTTCCAAATCAACAACCTTTCTGTCCCTTTATCCAACTGTCAGTGAGCAAATCTTTTCCCTTCCCTACAGAAATGCAAGATTATCCTGCAGTTAAGATTCTTCTAAGCCCATGAATGGGTTTAGACAAAAGCATGAGTTTGCCAAAGGTCTTGAGGAGATTCTGCTTTCATTATTTCTTAGACTGAATAACCTCCCCACCTGGGGCTTCATAAACTAACCTCTTCAGGTTTGATTTCAGCCTGGCAATTCACTGGCTTTCCAAATCACAGACAATTCTACACAGCCCCTTCTCAAGCTCTGAGAAGCATCTTTCTGTCACCTCTGTTTTGAGGCTTCATGTTCGCTCCCTGCTCTTTCATAATAGGAGTTCAAGTCCCTCCTGTTTCGCAATGTAACCCCAAGTGTATGTAGCTGCTCTCAAGGGCAGAAGCAACCTCTCTGTCCTCCAGAAAGAACAATATGTATTTCTTACCTGTTAAGCATTCTAGTGTAAAATAAACATACAAAAGAAATACCATCCATCACATAAGTAAATCAAAAGGTAGTTTGGATGGGTTTCAGTGGATTAAATGTGTTACATGATTTTGTTAAACCAAGAGTAAATAGGATAAACCTTGACTTGTAATGAGGCATGAGTCCTAAAAGCCATATACAAAAATATATAGAAACCTAAGTTCACAAGATGCTTTCTATAGTTTTATTTTATTCTTTTTACTTTACAAAGCTTTACAAAGGTTTTGTAGATACATCTCTGCATTTTTACATGCTTTCAGTATCTTTCAAGCCTACCATTAATGCTTTAAAAATTTGTAAATAATGTCAGTATTTCTGACTTTCTAGAAGTTTTTACATTTTCTGAATTCAAATGTTACCTACAAAATGTTTTTCTGACTCTTGAAAAATATTTTCTAGACATCTTTTCAGGAATTAGAAAACATTGTCATTCGAAAGCTGTCTAGTGAAAATGGTAGGCTTCCTCTCACTTTCAAAGTTTCCTAATTCAGAAATGTAGCTGTAAAGGTAAAGAAACCTGCTGGAAGTTTGACAAAGATTCTTCAGTACTAATAAATTTCTGAAAAACAATGTTGTTTTAACAAGCTAGTGTTTATAAATCAAATCATGTTTCACCAAAAAATTCCCAGGAGGCCTAATAGCCTGATGTGTCTCTTATTCAGCTTCATAGGAAGCCTGAGGCAAAGCAAACAGAATCTGTATCTTGCTGGCTGTGGTAAGTTCTCTAACAGCACTGTCCTTTCTGCCCTGTGTTAACAAGGAAGTGATGATGCATGCTTTTTCAAATAAATAAATAAATGCCTTTTATAATCATAGATTTGCTCAGAGTGATTAATAAATATGAAACATTAAATCTCACTGAGCTTAGTATCTCTCCAAAAGAATTTTCATATGCAATAAAGAATAATGCTCAATGTCTCTGATATATGCTGTCATTTTAAGATGCCTGCATTTCTCAAGTGTTTTCAGGGTCTGGCATGTAGAACTGTAAAAGAAATCATAATCTAGAGCCCTGGGAATAGAAATGATAGATAAACCACTCCTCACATTAGAAAAAAGCTTCTTTCTGAAAAATGGAAGGCTAAATTTGAGAGGTATTTTTTCCTAAGTTTCCTGGGGTAGTCCCTGTCCTCTCATCATCTTGTAAATTTCTGGTAACATATGTATTTATTCTTACAAGTAACTTTTCTCCAGGTTGTATAAATAGATTCTCAAGGTTAAGAAAAACTTGAAAAGGCTTGCTTAAGAATATTTAGGGAGTCATCTGAGACTCACAAAGCCCTTAGTCACAGAAGCATGCTCTCCATAAAATATTTCTCCCTGTAAAAATAAAATGTGACTATGACTAGCTGGTGTTAGGGTCTTTTTATTGCAGTTAGTAAATGCCTCCTGTCATTGTAATCTGGAAAGAAGTATAAAGCAAAGGAACTTCTATCCCCACCTCTACTTCAGTGTGTTCATATCTTTCTCTTCTCTCTTCATTGATCGCTACCATCTGAATTCAATTATGGCTTAAACCCCCACATCTTGCCACTATCTCTTTGGCCTCATATTGTTCTGTTGTTCTGTAGGCTGATGAATACAGAATGCATCTTGAAAGCCTGCATTTTACTTTTTACATGGCTCAAAAAATACGTAGTGCCTATAACTGCCTTTTTTGTTCTTTAATCTTTGATCAAGAGAATGCTATGTAGAGAAGAAACATCAAATAAACCCCATGACATAGGGGAAAAAAAAAAGGTTTCTACCCACAGAAGGGAACCAAAATGTTCAAGCTTCATATACAGGTTTTCTAATGCTGCTAAATCTTATGCTGCCAAAAGAAAAAGCAAGGAAAAGTGTTCCCAAAACACACGTTTCCCATATTTTGAATCTGTACATAGCTCTTAAAAGCTACAATCTCTTTTTAATTTCTTTTATTATCCATTTCTTTTATCTCCTGAAAGACTATTCTACAGTAAGCCACAAAGCACAGACTAAAAATGTATTTATTTATAAAAAGAAAATAAAAAAGTAAAGTTAAGAGTTCTGCACAGGTGTAACTGTACACTTGGCTTTCTACTGAGACTATCCAAGAATATCTCTAGAAACAAAGATCTTAAAAATTTGAACTTCTTGGCTTTATAAAGCTGACAAAAGTCAAAGTAGTACAGACTTTTCAGCACCTTAATCTATTGATTCATTGAAACCCAGGTTTCCAAGAGCTGACATCACTTAGCACATAGATTTGAGGAGCAGTTTAAACCTTACAGGAGTGTCTGCTTTGTAACTCCTTCAGCACACGCATTTGTGTGAACCATCTTCAAAATACATGGCACCCAACAGGTTACCAGTGGTCTTATTTAGCATATCAGTGATGATGGAAGCCTACACTTCAATTAGCACAAGTTCTGTATGCATCATTAAAGACAAACACTAGTAACTTTTACTTAGGTTACAGGTGGCAATGTTTAATTTTTCCACTCTAAGAATTCTGCACAAAGCTTTATTTCAAAGCCACATCAAAGAGAAGCCAAGATTTAACACCATGTGCCACTCTCAGACTGGCCATTGCCCCCTCTTCCCCTCACAGTCAATGGCCTTTAGTTGCAGCAGCCCCACTGCACATCCTCCTATGCCTAGTGTCATACTGCAGTCTTTGCCCCAAAGAGCTCACCTAACAGATGAGTTAGAGCAGACCAAAGAGCAGACAAATGCCAGAAGATAATTACCTGTGGGACAAGGATGTAGTAGAGACAGATATACCAGAATAAATTTAAAAATGCTTTAGTCAGAAAACATAGACATTAAAAGGGATATCAGTCCTGCTCAGATGCAATTTGTAGATATCCTGGTACATTGGTGGCAGGGTTGGAGAAGAGTATGAAGTCCTTTAGCCAGTTGTATAAGCAGCATCAAGATGAGTAAGAGTGCACAGAAAAGCTGTCAGAACAAGGACAGAACTCAACAGCATATGTGAATTTAAAGTTTACAGTCACGTTTAGATGTAGAGACTAAAAGTTGAGTGAAAGAGAGCAGTAAATGAATATCTAGTATTGCTGTACCTGCATAGGTACAGTTTCCAACAGTAAATCACAAAAGGACTTTACAGAGGAACCCAGTAACAGCTGTATCTTCTAACTTGTTTTTTTTAAGAGCTCCATCTATAGCTGATGGTAATGAAAGAAACAAAGAAACTTTCATGTTACCTTTAAATAATAGCAGAAATTCTCAGAGACCCAAAGAGAGAGCCTACAACTGAAGGCATATGTGCATGAACAACAAGACAAGCCTGGTAGAATCTCTCTGGCTTTAAGACACAAAGAGGCATGAGAAATTTCTGCTAATGGTTGTTGGATTTTTCAGTTCATCACCATTTAATGTCAGGAGCTCGTAATGCTCAGATGTACACCTAGTCTGCTTTCTGTCTCTGTCTGAGTTTACAGTTGGTTGGATTTGATAAGAATAAGTAGCAGTAAATGCAAGGAAGGAAGGGAAAAGAAATGTCCCAGAGTTGATTCAGACTGCAATATCTAAACCAAATAATTATATACAGGTCAATGCAGTTTCTCTCAACCTGTTCATCAGACTGTGCCATAAATAACACAGACTGTCCTTAATGAAAATTTGCTTCCAAATCTCAGGCTAGAAAGCCATATGCGAGGAAATAAGATACAAGATAGGATTATCAACAAGGTGGAAGAAGTTTTGGGATCAATTCATTACGTTATTTGCAGAAGGCTTTGTTGATACTTCAGCATAAGCTAAGGCATCCTTGTTGACTAGAATGAAATAAATAAAAAAAAATTAAATAGAGCAAAGAGATGTATTTGCAGCTATCCCTTACACTAATAAGCTTATTCTCCAGCATCAAAATCACACTGTACCTGTCCAAGCTTTTGCTTTTTCCACATACTCTCTGCACAGAAGGAGACATTACTGCAAAATTAGCCATTTAAGAGATCAAATTAATGATGAAACACTTGAACTCTGCTGTTAGATTGCTTAAAGGAATATATATGATGATCCTGGCCAATTACAGAGATTAACTGGCTCAAAAGACGACTCTACAGTGTTGACTGAATTTACTACACTCTGTCCTACCTTCTCTCCTACCCAACCATGCTGCTCCCATATGGGTGCCATTTTCTGACCCATTTCTACTTTGGAGACTATGTACAGCTGCCCTTTCTTATGTGAAGGACTTCATTGGCCTCTGTTTTCCTCTTCCTCCTAGAAGCCTCCATTGTTCTCCCTCCACAGTAGGACTGAGTCTACATCCATAATCCACAAGTACTCATTTGTGAAAGAAACCACTCTTAGTGTCAATACAAAGTCTTTTGGGAGGGGAGTCAGACACAGATTAAAAGAGTACATAGTTATGAAAGATTCACTGAGTTCCATTGATGATTTGCTCATGTACCAATAGCTGCCAGAGTGATTAAAGTTGTTTTCTGCTTCACTTTTCTGACTTCCCCAACACCATACCTTGCTCCTAACCGTGAGTTGTAAATGCAAGTGAAAGGTGTAAATTGCTTCCTTTCTACCCATAGACAGCTCACACAGATAACTTCAGGTAGTCCACCTAAACCAAGCACTTTGGCCTGTAAAACTAGGCTGGAGTGAAATGTTTTTCACAGAAGTCTCTGTACTTTTCTAATGCAACCAGACTGGCATAGCAATGATTTGATTTTTTCAAGAGGTTTTCAACTTCTGCAACTCCCATTCAATTCAGGAAGAGCTAAAGATACTTCATATCTATTAAAAACAAAAACAAAACAAAACAAAATCCCATCTGATTACAATAGTATGGTCTTTTTCTTAGAACTTTTTCACAGAACCTTTCACCGAACTCAGAGGAGCATGTATAGTTGTACAATAATAGTACAAAATTCAGAGGCAAAGATTGTTCAAGTGGATCGTGATTCATGAGACAAGGATCAAATCTTCATGCTACCATTCCCAAAGTAACCTTCATCTGTCTTACCTATTCAAACAGTAAAGAGCTTATGCACGTTCAACATTATACCATATACACCATATTCACCATTGCCACAGCATAACACTTTGTAATACCTAAACCCAAACAATTTTGCTTTCTTTATAGCAACATGGAGGCCAAAATATTATTCAAATATGCAGTCTAATTAAACAGGAAATGTAATGGAAATGTCATAAATGACAACCAGGTTTTGAATTCCTGTTGAAAAGAACACCAACTCTTTTATTATTACATGTGTCTTTAAAAATCTCTTCCAATACTTTAACCATATGCAGCCATTGACAACTTTGGATGCATTTTAATACATTCTGAGTGATTTTGATTGACTTAAATCATTCTTAGCTGCAAAGAAAGTGTCTGCATATCAACAGAAAGAAAGTCTAAAGCTAGTTAAAGTAGGTTATGAGACTATAAGTATGATACACATTATATCATCATTATAACAACTACATTAGGTTAAATATATCTGTGCTGCATGTGGAAACTTTAGTGTGCAAGACCTCAATTCCTAGTTTTGAAAAAGCCCCTTTGAAAAAGCCTGAAAAAGGCAGAGCAGGTCAAGAGAGGACAAAGAGTAAAGATATCAGAGAAAGAAGAGCACTTTGTTTATTCTGTATCTTAAGCACTTTGTTTATTTGGTTTCTCTGTATCACTGAGGCAACGGTGTAAAACCAGCAGTGTAAAGCCTTCCTCAATCCATTTCAAGAATCATATGTGTAAGAAGAGATACACAATTCTTCTTCCCTTTCTCAGCAGAAGTACCAAGAATCAGTGAACTTTGTTTTGTAATTTTTAAATGTGGGCAATAAACTGATGAGGAAGAAGAAATCATTAAACTACAGGTTTGACAGAACAAAACCAGAGATATATAGGATATATGAAGTCCTGATTCAATTAATTTATTTTCAGGTTTTATATTCCAGGAAGCAAACGGGTGTTCTAGCATCTACCAGAGGCTGAACACTACTAGTGCCTCAGCAGTAGTCTGCAGAAAGCTATTTAAGCAGTCTGTGCTCTGTAGGAAACAGTTTCAAATGACAGGTATTTCCATATGGACATAACGGCACTGTGACAAAAGATGTGTATAGAAAACTCTAGTCAGTCACATCTAGTTCCCCCAAAATATAATATGCTCAGATTCCATTGTAATAGAGATCACACATTATCAATATATGTGGTTTAAATGTTTTCACTGAAAATTGTCTGGTAAAAAAGCTCTATTTTACAAAACAAAGACATAATTTGATTAATTTCTCTATGATCTTCAACACACAAGTAACAGAACAGTATGATACTATTTGTACTATAGGCATGCCTCAGTGCATTTTATAGATGTGTCTAGAAAAGAATATGCATTTTTAAGATACAGTATACTCACGCATACACAAATAGTAGAAGCCAGATTTAATGAATTTGGACCATCTTGAAAAAAGAAAAGAAAAAATCCCATGCCTTCTTACTTTCCTTTTCTTTTTTTTAAGGTATAAACCAACACTTCTGTGAAAGAACAAGGCAATTCATATTAAGCTGTAGGAATGAGGTCAAAACTATTTAATAACACAGGGTTTCTGTGGAAATAAAAATTATTATTATTCTTGCTTTTATTTGTCACCGTTTTTAGTAGGATGGGCAGTAATCAAGCATTTGCAGAAAAAGAACTGCATTGCAATAAAAAGAGGATCTAGTGGACATTTTTGCTACCTTTCTGTCTGTTTGGATCACCCTTTATTCTGTGCCCAAACTCTCAGATGCATGATCCTCTCTGACAGCTCCAGAAATTGCTAAAACAGAACAAAAAAAAAATCCACAGAGGTTACTGTCTTCTAATGCAAATATTATAATGAGAAAAACAAGAGCTAATTTGGCTAATCATAGCTCAAGAGCTCTCTCACGACTGTATCATGTTCTGCAGGTTGACAAACATTTGCTTTTAAGCTGTAGTTCTTTCCCTGCCATGATTTTGAAAACTGTTACTATTTGCCACAGCCTAACAGTGTTAGCAACAAGAATAAAAAATAATCCTGGAAAAAGCATGGGAGGATTCAGCTGTACCACACTGAGACTTTTCAGAGTAGAGATGCTGTAAGAACAAACACAGCTAAATTATTATACAGCCTCCTCAAGTATCATGTTTCTCCAATGACTCCAGGTAATCATCTTAACAGCTTCAAACATTATGTAATGACATCATTCAAACACATTGCTCCCAAAGGTTTGATATTAGATCAGGGAATTACCATTCATCATACATTTATGACAAATCTAATAGTATGAAATGATTTGTTACACAATGCAGCTTATGTTAGTTTCTCCCCTAGCAGCAAATGCCTTCTCCTAGCTCAAGCATCTAATCTGACCTGGAGCTAAGAAGATGTACAGTAACCCTTAATTTGACATCTGAATTAAGAGAAGGACTTTACTCAAGGTCAAGAATTGGCTACTTCAGTAGCCTTTCAATGTCTGATGTATGGGCTGAATTTTTCAAAACTGTTTAAGTGCCACAGGAAGAGAAGCCTTTTTAAAAGTTAACAGAGTTTAGGCATTGATATTGCACATTCTAATAAACAATATTGGCTGCTTTAAAAAAAAAAAAAAAAAAAAAAAAACACACAAAAGAAAACAAAAAACAACACTTGACATATTGCCCATTGATGCTTTAATATCCAGAGCAAGAAATATGTGTGCATCATTAAGTAGACTGTATATGCACCAGAAAACCATGTCTTGCAGCTATCTATTCAGAAGATGAATTGAAATTACAATCATAGAAGCATCCAGACTGCCAAAGAGAATATGACATGCCAAAGATCCACTAAAATACAGTTCTTGTGTATGCACCTGCAGAGAGGCTAAATTCTGTAGACATGGTGGAATTCAGAATTGCTGCAAGCAAAAATTAAGTGCCAAGTATTCCAGTGCATATACTCCTCAGGTATGCAGCATAGATAAATGTTCCATCCAAAGGTACAAAATAACAAAATCTCAAGAGCAATTAAAGCATGGATGATTCTTACACCTCTCAAAGGTAATGAATGCAATTGATAAAAAATATATTCCTATGTAAACATTAAGTATATAAATACCTGTCCTAAGAACTTTTTTTGGTCCTGGAGGGAAATATTTTACTCTCTCCCTCCTATTTCCATATACTATCTTCCTTCTGTCTCCATACGTGGATAAAATGTAGGTGTTCATACTTAGACAAAATATCTGAACAAAAAGTTGCTGGCATTAGTTTTCAGTTTCCAGTGTCACTTTTAAAGTTACGTCATTATTGGTTATTTTTCTAATTCCATGCTTGTTGAAGAAATAAGTTGTTGGGGTTTTTTTCCTGCTGTTAATTTTTCCTTTGCTGACTTTCTTCTTATTTCTTTCTTATTCCCAGGCCCTTATTCTCAGGCATCTCCTAATCTATTTTACAATACTTCTTATGACTAGTGATTACTTTTCATGAGTTCTATATTTTTCTTTCATGCATCATTCATGCCTATAAAATGAAGATGTGTATGTTTAAGTGCAAGAGAGGCAAAGACATGCAGAGAACCTATACAGCCATTTGACCATATGCTTCATTAATTGCCTCAGACGTGACCTCCTGCCTCTGTTTTTATTTGAACCGTTGCCTCCTTGAAGACAGATGCTTTTCCTTTTAGTTTTGTGGCATGCTCCAGGCTATTCAGAAATGTCACCTCACAAAAGAAAGAAAAAAAGAAAAGAAAAAAGCAGCCCAGTGAACTTCAGATTATGCCACATTTGAAAGCTGCAAGGAAATTATGATACTTTACCTCAAACTGTCAGATGCATCTTCCAAAATCCCTCATTGCTATGTAATGTATTACCATAGCAACTTGTCTCTCCACTGATACAGTACTCCCTATGGGCAGGCTGTACTTTGTCAACGCTGCCGCTTCTCTGATGATGCAAGGAACACTGAGCAGTTAAACAGCAAATCATTAAAGCAATGTTTCCCTAGTGACCACACTGAATCAAGAAGGAATGGATACCAAAGTTATGGCAGGGGAAAGGGAGAACGAAGTGAGAGGACCTTGCAGCACTTGGTGTAGGAGGAAAATAAATGTGATGGAAAATAATAAACAAAGGAAGACAATATCTAATGCTTGATTTCCTTAAGAAAAGAAGAGCACAGCATCACTATGTTGTAGAGCCTGATTTTAAAAGCCTGCCACTGATAAACTTCCTTCACCAGTCCTCTGTCCCCAATTTTGCTCTAGGTAATAAAAACTATGATTAATATTTATCTGCTCAGTGATAGCTGTCACCTAAATGGCCAGCCACTGTATCTATTACTTCAAGCATCTGGCTACATATTTTGCTAGGCATGAAAAGAAGATCAAGATAAAAATCTCATTTTTTCTCTTTTGTCTTTTATATTTCTTAATCTTCCATCTTCTTATCTGTGCACATAAAACTTTACATCAGCTTATTTCAGCATCCTGCCCCACCAAACACACACTAATTCTCCCTCAAGAGAAACCTATTTCTCATACAGTATAAATACATACTCTTCATATCCTTTGCATGCATATTGCCTCAATATGCCCTATCTGACATGCAGAGACCTGAGACTCAGAAGCGTTACAACAGTCCTCCCACAAGGCAGAATGTATCAGTGGCAAAGGTGGAAAAAGAATCCAGTTTTCCTAATTCCTACTATTTCCCTTGTAAAATAATAATTGAAGTCATACAAACTGGAAAATTAAAAATACTTATTAAGTGGATTTTAGATATCTATTGTCTATATGACACAGACATGTTTGAAATGTTTTGTCTTGTGTTTCTACATAATTGCAGAATCCAAGGCTCATTCTCAAAACTGTTTTATTTTTAATAACTAGAAAATGTTACTCTATGCTTAGGAGTATGCACAGTTTTAGCCTTTTATACAGTTTTGAAAATATACACAATTCATCTGGAATGGGTAATTCTGTATGCATCAGAATAACAGTCAGGATAAGCTTTTTCATCCTCCTAAGCTGCAAGTATGTCCTCCCACACTCCCTATGCACTTAACATAGAAATAAAACAAGTCAGGAGGTTGTCTCCACTTTCACATAGTGAGACCATTAAGCATACATAACAAAGTTATTACAGCTTGATCAAATGCACCTTGTCTATGGTAATGGTGGCATGCAATGCCGCATGTATGTTGCATGAAAGAGTTAATCTGTGTTCTCAATTGTTCCTGACCTACTAGGGAAAAAAAATGTGATTAAAAACATTGGAAGGAAAATCACTTTCTAATATCTGTAGTTTACATGTGTAAGCTGGGACTCTAAGATCAGACAGAATGCTGTTCCATTAATACTATGAGAGTATTTTTCTTTTATAATCAAGTGTTCAGACTGCTCATTGTCACTGTAAAAGGTTGCTGCAAGTTTAATACAATGAAGATTACCTGAACAATGGTGATTCTGCTCTCCAAATCCAAATTTGCCTCACCCCCTTCTGTTTGATTTCATTCCTACAAAGCAGCAGCTTGCTTTGCAGAAAACCAATCATTTCCTCTTTATTTACTTAGAAATAAAAATCTACCTATGCTGAGTGCAGAACACCTCAAGGAAGAAATTCAGCACACAAACTAGAGGAACCTGAGGAAAGAAAATGTCACTCCTATCTTCAGAAAGGACAAGCAGGAGAACCCAGGGAATTACAGGCTGGCCAGCCTCACCTCAGCACCTGGGAAGGTGATGGAGCAAATAATCCTGGAAAACATTTCCAGGAATGTGAAGGGCAAGAAGGGCATCAGGAGTAGTCAGTATGGGTTCACCACAGGGAATTCATGCTTGACCAACCTGAGAACCTTCTACTATGAGAGACTAGCTTGGTAGACAAGGAGACAGCAGTATATAGAGCTTATCTTAACTTCAGGAGCACTTTTGATACCATCTCCCCATCAGATCCTCATAAAGAAGCTCTTGAAATATGGGCTGGTTGAGCAGATGGTGGAGGTGGATTTAAAACTGGCTGAACATCCGCGTCCAGGGGGTGGCAATCAGTGGCACTAAGTCTAGTCAAACACCGGTAACTAGTGGTGTACCCCAGGGATTAATACTGGCTCCAGACCTGTTTAACAACTTCATGAACTATCTCGAAATTGGGGTAAAATGTACCCTCAAGCCTGTTTGCTGAGGACACAAAACTGGGAGGAGTGGCTGATACACCAGTGGGTCATGCTGCTGTCCACAGGGACCTTGATAGGCTGGACAAATGGGCCAACAGAAACCTCATGAGGTTCAATACTTTTTTACTGTGAGGATGACCAAGCACTAGAATGGGTTGCTCAGGGAGGTTGTAGAAACTCCATCCTTGGATATATTTAAAAGCCATCTGGACATGGTTCTGGGCAACTGGTTGTCAGTGGTGCTGCCTGATCAGGGAGGCTGGACAAGATGACCTCAAGAGGTCTCTGCCAGCCTCAATGATTCTGCAATTCTGTGATAAACCAGACTACATAGACATTTCAGGATTCCATTCATTGCCTCTTAAGAAATCTTCCATCCCTAATTCTGTTAAGGTCTGAGTCCTGAGGCACCATGCTAATTTGGTTGCTAATGTAATAACATTCTGTGTACTTTGAATCAGCCTGTATGGGTTCTTCATGAAAACTAATCTGCCTCAATTTTATAAATGCCCTTTGTTAAAAATTCTTTCAGCTTTAGGTTCTTTTCCTTTTGCTCTTTCACCCTGCACTAAGCACAGAATGTCATTTTTTCTAGAAAATATCCACTAAGCAATTAATATTGAACCTCTTCAAATTCTGAGCCCTGTGTGAATGACATTTTGCTTGTTTTACCAATTCCCATGTTGTGGAAAGACAGTTCATGTGTATAGTACAGGAGTGAAGGGACTTAATAAATCCATTTGCTTTGATATCTGGAAACACTTGGCAGTCTTAAAATATTATGAGCTTCAATTAAAATACAGTTTAGGGCAACAGGCTAAAGTATGACTGTAAGAGTAGCAGACCTGAATGCTGACACAAACAAGGTTGGAGCATCAGAATTCAAAGCAACTCCTTGTCTTGGTTTCAGCTGGGATAGAGTTAATTTTCTTCCTACTGGCTGGTCAGGTGCTGTGTTTTGGATTTAGGATGAGAACACTGTTGATAACACACTGATGTTTTAGTTGTTGCTAAGTAGTGTTTATACAAGTCAAGGACTTTTCAGCTTCCCATTCTCTACCAGGTGCACAAGAAGCTGGGAGGGAGCATAGGCGGGACCGTTGACGCAACCTGCCCAAAGGGCTATTCCATACCATATGGCATCATGCTCAGTACAGAAACTGGGGCAGTTGGCCGGGGGGCGGCAGCAATTGCTGCTCGGGGACTGGCTGGGCATCAGTCAGCAGTGATGTGCAATTCATTGTTCATTACTTGTTTCAATTATTACTTTTTTTCTTCCTCTGCTGTCCTATTAAACTGCCTCTCTCTCAAGCCCTGGGTTTTACTTTTTTTTTTTTTTCACCAATTCTCTCCCCCATCCCACTGGGGAAGGTGAGCAAGCTGCTGTGCCGTGCTTAGTTGATGACTGTGGTTAAACCACAACACTCCTGTAACTAATAAATGCAGTCAAAGGCAGATTCCATTCAGAGCAGTTCATTAAGTTCAACCAGTTATTGCTATTGATCTTCTTATACACAAGTCAGAAATCCCATCTTTTTTTATGGGCTGGTTTTATGTTAAAGAATTTAACAATACCTGATAGAGAACATTCCCTCCCAGAAAGGTCAGTTTGTAAACAGCATACATTAAATACAGTATAGGCACATATCCAAAACAAATATGCTCCAGAGACACCTTAGGCAGTAACTTGGACTTCCACCTCGGAAGCTTTTTCAATTAAAGACTCCTTTCAGCTCTGTTGCAAACTATTACCTGACCTTCAGCTAGTCAACCACGTTCTCTTTCCTTACTTTACACAGCCATAAAAAGGAGCTTGGTTCTGACCTATTTCACAACCAATGTGTTTCTTTGTTCTTCTTTAGGCTGTGGGCTGTAAGCTTTATGGATCACAGAGGCCTGCATAGACAGATTGAAATATTTTATTATAGCCATTACCATTGCGCAATCCTCATGCTTGAGAAAGAAAATATTATTTTCCATGCAAGTTTGTAGAAAAGTCCAGCTGCAGGATATATATACACTGATGTTTTTATAAGACTGAAATAATTCAGAAAAAAAAAAGGCCTAGAACCTCAGAGAAGCATGGAGGTTGGATATGTCCTTGAAGTAAAAGAGCAGAAGTAAGCAACTGAAGTAGAAACTTGAAGAATGCCATGAAAAGATTAGATAAAGTAAGTGAAGCAGACTAATTAGAATGACCTATCATAAGTTAGCATAGAGCGCGTGCTTTAAGGTAGCTGACCAATACTGTAAGTTTAGTGGGCGCGTGATCGCATGAGAACACATGAGAAAACTATATAAGCAAGAGAAAATTAGCAATAAAGGTCTTCTGCTGAGCATCTGTCAGGAGTACATGTCGTTCATCCCTGCAGAGAAGTACTACATCATCCAAAGAACGACACAACTACATCCCATCCTGAATACAAAGCCACTTACACATGGTAGTGTGCATTGAAAGTGTCTAAATGAAAAGAAACAAAAGTCTGCTCTGTTTTAACTGCATACTTTTACCTAATGATACATGAAAACATGTCATCCTTATGTACTATCTTAGATAATAATTATCCTGACTGTAATTCACTGGAGACAGAACCCATCTCCTACATTTCGCAGAGGTCGTCATTGTGATTCCAGCCCTTACTTAATGGAAAATATACTACCATATCAGGATGGGTGAATGGAAGTAAACCACTGATCTACAAAGGCACCTTTGAAAAAGTTGAAATCACTCTGCTGAGTCCTAGCCCTAGTTCTAACTACAAGACCTCTCTTCCTTGTAATCATGTATTGTAACATTACTACAATGTTCAGTTTTTATTGATTTCTGAAGTAAGTCTCATGTCAATATTTTTCCCCTTGGAAGGTGAACACAAAGTGGACAGGAACCATCCTGTCCAGGAAACACCCTTTGTGACAAGCTGCACCTTGCTCCATAACATACATGTCACTGTTTTCAGTGGGAAACACTTGGTGAGGAAAAGGAAAAATGTGGACATGGGACTATTTTTGGTCAGAACAAAATATTTTTTGAAAAATCAGAAAAATGCATTTGGCAAAAAAGCAGGTAAGAGAAATACAGTCACAATAAACAATTGTGACTATTGTAACTACATTACCCTGAAAGAAAAAGAAAGGCAGGTAAAACACTTCATTATTTAAATGACTTATTTCCCAATTTCTGAAGATTTTTCCTCCCCTCTTTTTAAGATCAGAGGTTCAAGAAGGCAGCACAACAGCTTATCTTACACAGCCCTGCTCTGATCACCAGACTACTCAAGAGTCGGAGTCCTCAATGAGCAGTGGCAAAGTCTGTATGTCTCCCCAGTTCATAGTCATTATTTTTAAAAATAAAGTATAATGACTTTAAAGGGTAGAAGATCCATTCCAAAACATCCTATTGCCCATCAAACTATGTACTGTCTTGGCTAAGGGAAAGGTGCAGTACCAGGCGCGTATCCTACTGTGACACAGGTAGAGTTAGTAATTATAACCAGACCTCCCCTCACAGCTGCTCCTTACACAAATACCTCCTCCTCCTTTGTGTACTGGACTATAGGATTAGAGGATACACCAGCTTGTCAGACTTGGATAACACCAAATCCCTTTGCCTGCAAAGATGGAATATCGGTATACCACAAGCCTTTTCTAAAGGTAATGGCCTGAAACTAAGGAGGGAAACAGGGACTGAAATCCATTTCCAGTTAAAACGATTCAGTAGTCAATCTAATATTACCCAACAATGTAACTTTGTTGTCAGTCTAAACTATTTCCCTCCTGTCTCCAGTTTTCTGAATGGTCTTCACATGCTGAACTAAATATCAAGCATCTGCATAACTCTATGCTCCGTTGCTGAAAGAAATACAAATAATTTATTTTCATTGAAAGATACCTACTTTCAGAAAGCAGGTAAGGAGTGCAATTTAGAAGCATGTTGCTGTAGGTTGGCATTTAATACCCTTTTCACTTTATTTACTCATACTACGCTAACTCATGCAATAATGCCAAGTGATGGGATACAATGACAGAACACGCTCCTCCTGCTTAATACTAAGGGAAAAAGAGGATGCTTATTCTCAGTGCAGGAGATCGAAATTCAAATCTGTAAATGGTTCCTTGTTTTAATGATTCTTTCTATTTTATCTTTCCCTGTCAGTGCAGCAGAGGAACAGTATTTGTGACAGTGATTCATTCTCCTTTTTCTGATCTTCTATCTTGTGACTGAATTAAATTATAGGAATTATATACTTTCATTTTAAGAGCTGCATAGACATCACTGATATCAGAGAATACCTAAATTCTCCATACTTATAGATGATTAAGTGTTTTATTTCATTGCTTAATGTGAAAAGGTTAAATCCAGTCATCTTTCTACCTATCAGTTGTATTCCTCCATTTGATAAGAATACCAGCTCTTTCTCCATTAAACACTAAGGAGTCCTGTACTATAAAATTAAAAATACTCAACTCTATGCAAAAGCATTCAAAACCAAGTCTTTGATAAACAACTAACAGATTAGAAATCATAAGAATAAATAAGAGGTCCTCTTATCTTTTTCTTCCAATTTCAAGGGACTCATACAAACCAGGGTTCACCTTCATAATAGAGGTAAGTACCCTTTTCTTCTCCTATCCCCCAAAAGGGCTTATTGAAGCATAGCTGAATCTTAAAGCTTTTTCTGTTTCTTCCTATCCCATGTAGTCCCTAGTAGAAAATGTGCAACTAAGGCAAAGGACATGACTAGAGTTACGCTGTGGTATGGCATCTAGAGGACTCTGGAAAGGATCTAAAAGCAAGTGGCAGTTAAGTACAATTTAGAGCAACACCAAAACTACTCTCAGCTTTAGCAAGGACTGAGGCAGACTCTGGACAAGGCAGGAAAGTACATAATGGTGGTTGGGTATAGCCTCTCTTCTCCATATCCAGTGAAAGAACCCAGCCCTTGACTGGGTACAGCTAAGCTGAATGAAGCAGCCGGAACCAGAAACTTTAGAAAATAAAATAAATACTAGCTGTATTTCTGTCACCAGGAGCATCAGTTTGGCATCTAAGAATGAAGCCAGGTTCTCTGGTCCACGCATCCATCATCAGTGCTAACTGCCCAATTCAGACTTAACACAGGGGTTTGCACGTTGAGCAGAAAGACCCTGCTCAGTCTCAGAGTAGTTCCAAAGATTCATCAGAACTATAGGGATGAACAGGGTTAAAACTTTTTTGGTTTCCAATGAAGAAAACAGTGATGTAAGATTTTCCCAGAGATCTGCCTTTCAAATGTGCTTATGATTAGGAAAATTGGCAATATAAAGATTAGTAACAACACAGCATGTCATAAGAGGCAGCTGAGATTCTAAAACAGCTAGTAAAGATCATACCAATTCCTTACTCCACAGCACTGTCATCTTTTCTACAGATAAGAAAGCACCTAAATTCGAGCTCTAAGAACTACCATGTACACAAACCTTAAAGATGTGCAGGAAGAAATCTACAATTCAAACTAACTCTGTTACTTAAAGGAAGATTTTACTAACCTATTACAGAAGGCTGGTTATAGTGTACTGCTTTCAGTAAAAATGAATAAGTAAAGGAAAAAAGAGAAGACATTTTTTTTCTCACCATGAGGGGAAAGAAGGGATAAAATCAGGTTTGAGCCATCTTGGACTTCATATTCTGGACTTTTGTAAGAGCAGGTAAGGTTTTCAGCATAAAGTAAAGTGGAGGGGGTGGGGGGAGGAGGGGAAGAAAAAAAAACCTGCTCAATTGCAGTACATTTCCCTATCAGGACTACTCAGTGATTGTTCTGCTACCTACAGAAGCTGCCAAGGCACACAACTATAAATGGTACAAAGGATTCATGTCTTCTTGCTGTCTCTGCTGAGGGTACAGTCTGGGTCATTTAGGACAGCCTCTGTCTAGCTATTGCCTGCATTCAAGGATGTCCTCCCCCAGCCTATTAAATGGTCTTTATAGCAGTTTTAAAGGCTACAACAGGAGAGGAAATCCCTCCCAAAGGTATACTGCACTGTAAAATCACTCTGTGATTCTTATAAGACATCAACCATAGCTCTCTGTGTGTAATTGATGCTTCTTTTAAAACCACCTTGAAGAAACAACCAAGTTGTGTGGCCAGAGTACACTGGAGCAAGGCTTTCTGAGCGTTTGTTGGATTCAGGTCAGGAACTAGCAACCGAAATTCTATGATCTGTGCTAGGCAGAAGGTCGATGAGATGATCACATATGATGGTCCTTCCTGGCTTTAAGAGCTTATGAACAGCAATCCTTTACAATTCATCTTACATATCCCCATATTACCATTATTAATAATGGCAGAGTTTGGGACAAAATATTCATATTCACTCTTACTGATTTATAAAATACTGAAGTAAGATACAGTCCTGTAGGCAGGAATTTGAAATGCCAGAGGTCTGAGTGAACATTACACATCTTTATGAGTTCAAGTTTGTTACATGCTTTGATTTCTATGCAGTAAGTTATATTCTGGAGCACTGTAAACTTCATAAGTTGATAGAAATAGCATTGCTGAGCCTTCTTCTCCTCCCAGCAATATATTTATAGCTAGGTTTAACAGCAAGTGTAAAGTTTTTCGTATGCATACAGCATATTTCAGAGATTTTACTCCTGTCTCGCTCTCCATTTTTCTCCATGTCTCACTACTAATAGGTGACCCACACCCATGGGTATCATGGAAGAAATCCATGAGCAGTGGATACAGCAACACCTTCCTGGTGGCTACAGAGCAAGGTTCAAACCCTCAACCCCAAGCTCACCTCCATTTCACTCTAGGCCAGTGTTCTTGAGGCAGAGTAAAGCAGATAGTTCCCAAACCCAGAAGTGCCAGTGAGGTTTCTTCAGTTCAGCTCTCATGTCGTTAGCAAATACTTTCTAAAAAGATTAGAAGAAAGAAAAAATCTATCTGACATGATTTTTACCAAGGTAATAACATTTTCCTGTGGGAAGCAATACAGTAGTGCCACTTACACTAAGATGCCAGGATTCAGCATCCATGCAGTGTCACAACCATCTAATCAAATAGTAGCATAAATTAAAGCTGTCAAGTAGAATTCTGTCAATATCCAAGGCATCACATCTACAGCTCTGTCCCTAGGATGGGGACCAGCCTTCCAAGGCAGCAGAAATGCCTACTGAAATACTTAATTTTAGTCAGTTTACTTACTTCTAAGTGCAATATCTAATTGATATCTAAGCTTCTTGCTGTTTGGGATTGCATAGCAACATTTGCATATTCATTGCACGATTAACTGTACTAACTGCTTGGTCTTGTGAGAATAAGAGGTCTATTATGACTGTGTACAAAACTGGCTTAATTTTAAATAGCTAAAAGACTAACAACTAATAGAATCATCAAAACTATCATACAAATATATATACCATTACATTAGTGTTTACTGAAGTTGAGAACATAACTGACAGATACAGCTATTGTGATAAGGTCAGATTCTCTTTGCTTAGTGATTAGATAGGGGTGAGGTTTTTTTTAAAGGGGACACTTTAGAGAAAGGAAACATCTGCCTTGGAGAAAGTTTGATAAAGCAAAGAAAAAGGTATGCACCATTATTCATAGAAATTCTTCTGAGACGTGCTGTGGGTAGAAAGCACAAAACATTTTCAGAGAAGATTTTCCTTGACATTTCCCTGCCTTATTCTAAAGGTATATGCATCTACACATCTGGGTCTTCTGAAAAGGAACACCACCACTGTCCTCAGCAGATTCAGCTGTTTCATATGTTTAAAGTTTAAATCAGGCCAAATCTAAGTAAACTGATATTTTAAATCTGATCTATACTGCATAAATGAAGGCAGGTGATAGCCCTCTCTTAATCTTTCTTCCTACATGCCCAACTAAAAAAAAGAGTTGTATTTATATTCTTGAAAGGTCTGTGCAGTTGCAATATATGACTTGTTAGAACTGAGTGAAAAATGACAATTTGTTTCTATGAAAAATTTGGAAAAAAATATTTTTATCTCCATAGAGTTTATTTGCTTTCAGTTAATTTGATTCAAATACAAATTGACTGAAAACATATTTTTGTTCCCTTTTTTCCCCTCACTTTTGCATGTAAATACTGAGAAATCTTCCATGCTATATCTTCTAGAGGTATTTTCCATATAAAATTCTATATTAGTCAAAATGTCATTTACCAGTCCCTCCCAAAAACTCAGATATAAAAAAGTACTAGACACTTAAGTGTCCCTTTTTCTCATTTGGAAAGTATTATTGGTAATATTACAGATTTGCAATTATGACTATTCTAGCTAATTGATTATATGTAGCCATGCACACTATCCCCACATAGACTATTTCCAATACAGATTCCCAACCTTTCAGGAGCAACTGAGGAGGTCTGGAAAGCCACAGGCTGTAGAATAAAACAGCACTTCAAAGGCTGCAGGATGGGATCAGAAGAAGATCAGTGATGAAAACCCCAGCACATGAAAGTCAGCTGCTGTGGAAGCAGACATCTCCTCAAAGCCATCTCAACACGTTAGGCAAGGCATCCCCTAAAGCCCCCATAGTGTAAGCATGGACCGAGGGCCAGTAGAAGGGTGCTCTGCATCTTAACAGAGGGGGAGAGATCAAAGATCTGAGAGTGCTTGTCATAACCATTATGCTACGCTGCTAAAATTTACCATGATTGCACGCTAATGATTTTTTCACTGTCTACCATTGTCAATTAACATAATCATATGTGATATATATTTCCATAGACAAGCATAACTGACAATTGCATTTGCTATTGCCATGCCTGAGTTATCATACTTGTATGTTACAGTCTATACAAGCTATTAAAGGTCACTGGTTATATACTTCATATAGCCACAGTTTCTTCCCTTGACTGATAATACTGATGCAGTTTCTTTCCTTCCTGCTAACATCAAGCCCAGAAAGGGTATACATGTCTGATGTAAAGTTATTTGCTATAGATATACTCTAGACGCTCTATAACATTCAATTTAAATAAGAAAATAAAGCCTTCAATGTAATACCATTAAGTAACTTACACTTTGCTTTTTCTCATTAAGAGACATTTAAAAGGAAACCATTAAATTTATACAGGGTTAAAACCAATGAGAAAACGTAAACTGCTCACTCATTAACTCATTCACCCTTGTGCCTCCCAGGCCATTACTTCCCTTCTTATTACTAACTTGCAATAAACTTCTTACTTTATTACCTGGCAAGTTGCAAACATAGAACGATGACTACAATGTTATCTGATTTATAAATAGATGAAAGTGATGGCTGAGTGTGTATTACATTATTAAGATTTATGTAACAAAATGATCAATTATTTAATGCACTAATAAAAGTGTTCAGGTATATTTTTTTACTGAAGAATGTTATTCCTTTTATTGTGTTTGTAAAATTGGTTCATTTGTGAGACCAAGAATATGGAACCTTTTGTGTTCAGCTAATATTTAGAAGCAAAGCAAGTCTGACTTGAAACTGGAAAATGTCCAAACAGCACTACTTGCAATGAAAATATATTTTACAAAATAACTGTTGGGCATAATATACATGTACTGTAAGTTATTTCCAAACAAGTGAGAATGCTTAAAACATGATTGCATATACATAAACATGAAAAAAAAACTGATTTAGCTTTCTATTTCAGAGAAATATTAAGAATTAGTGCTCTTCCCTTCCTTAGAATTCTAAGAGTAGCCTACTTTAATTGCCTGAAGAATGAAGTTTAAGAAGTGGTTTAAGAGGAATTGAATTTTAAGAGAAATTAAATAAACATATTATTTGGTACAGATAATTGGTATTAAGCTGCAGTCACCAGTTCTATGAAATCAAGAACCCACAGAATCTAAACTAGAAAAAATAGTAGCAACAGCAAGCTCATAGCCTTTTATGTGGTACACAAATTAATGTAGCCATGTAACCTATAAACAAGTAAGTATAGCTACATTTATTTCTTACCTGTATCATCATTACCTGTACTGTGGCAGTGTCCAGAAATTGCAAGGGAAGGTCAGGATGAATGCGCTGTGTGATATACAAAGCAAATCATGATGGTAGTTGCTTTAGAGAGCAACAGCATTTGCTTTATTGTGAGATAGTAGAAAACCAGAGTAGAGAGATATATTTTGACTATACTTTGCTCTCCTACAAGGCTGCTCTTTGTTTTTTTAAGACTCATTTGGTGTGGAAAGAGAGAGGTAGGAAGGGAAAAATAAGAGAGGTGTCACTTTGGCAGTGAAATTCAAGAAAGAGTTCTACTTAATCAGAGAGGGTTGGATGACACATGAATCATAAATGAGAGAAAACAAGTTACAGTAAACATCTCGTGGAGTTTAGTGAAAGTACAGAAAACCTATCTTACCGAATTTTGTAAAAAAATAAAAGAAAAACTTTATTTCTACTTGAAGGGAAGCGCATCCCACCTACTATAGATTTGGGATAATTCTCATGTACATAAGTTCATGTACTCCCCATTCCTACAGTGACTCATGATAAAAATTTGATTTTGAGTGGACTGCAAGGTAGCTCATTAGACAATTGAATAACAGAGAAGAGACAATAGTGATTCCTTTAGCATAAATGAAAGATGACAACAAGAAATTAACATTGCTAACTTTATAATAAACTGCTAGATCAATACCTCTGAACAGCATGTTCCATTTTCCTAATCATATCAGTAGACCATGAATATTCTGATTGGTGAGAAGGAACAGAGATTGAGGTATCGAGGAAGAAAGGAAAAAATTGTCAAATTCTATGACAGACTAAAAACAGGCTGTCTGACGAGTCTGTCTGACTTTGCTGAAGCAAGCCCAGGATGGCTACTCTTTAGAAGATGCTGCCTGCAAATCTGAGCTGACTCCCTGCAATAATCCTTTACTGCAGTGGCTGCCACAGAAGGGTCAACACTTTCTGTAACATTACCAGCTCAGTGATGCCTGATAAGCCACCACTTCTCCTATACACAGACTAATATCTCATGCAGCATGAGGTAACTCTTGGCAAGGGTTGCAGCCATAATAAAATAAAATAATCCTAGACATTAAGCAAAAATCCTTTATAATTGTCAGTTAAAATTTAAAGTCCATGTTAGGTATTTGTATGGCCTCCAACACTCCAGCACTGCAGCATTTCAATACAGTTTTTGAAGCATCTAGCTCAGATTTCTCTAATGACATACAGAAGAGCCTTTAGCCTCGTTGCTTTGAAAGACAAGAACAAAAACACAGAGTAATTAAAAGCTCAAAGTCATCCACCAAAAATCTGTGGAAGAGAGAAGAACTGTGATCCCATGTCTGCCACAAAACAAATTTTTGTAATCTGCTTAATTCTCTCTGCCAGGAAACCCTGTCTCTGAGAAACAGTCACGATCTACCAGACCAAGA
This sequence comes from Scopus umbretta, assembly GCA_013400535.1. NCBI lineage: Eukaryota > Metazoa > Chordata > Aves > Pelecaniformes > Scopidae > Scopus > Scopus umbretta. Next base: position 2,392 of record VZTL01069464.1, on the reverse strand, counting down.
TGACATCTGGAGACAGGGGCACATCACAATGACGTAACTTTCCCAGAAAAATCAGGCACACTGAGTTCCTAAACCCTAATTATAGCGATAGGAGACAAAGCTAGTGCAAGACTGCTGTCCTGAAGAAATGAAAGACAGAGATGTGAGGGGGTCAGGAGACAGAGGAAAAGAAACGGGGGAGGAGGGGGAGAGAGAGAAAGAGGGAGAGGCAGAGAGACTGATGGAGAGACACAGACAGAGAGGAGACAGACAGTCACAGAGAGACAGACATGTAGAGACTGAGCTCTGGCTCAGATCAGTGCTACCAGCCCAGCAGGAATGCCTCCTACATGGTGAAGAGGTTAAACCTATCCAAGTGCCACAAATACTTGAGATAGTGCAATCTATCTCCCAAGGGAAGATGTTGGCCTCTAGCTATGTTGCCTCTAGAAGACTGGCTAGATATTGAGCAGCACAGCTCTCCATTTGCAACACCAGTCCCAAAGATGAAAATATATATTTAAGCAAAAGCACATACTACTCTTATTGCCATCTGTAATTGTTTAACATAAAAAAAAGCTACGGTACTGTTGTAGGGCTGAGTTTAAACAGATGGGTATTAAATACAAGATGGAAAAATAAGTTTTCTTTGTTATTGTCTGGAATAGGAGATATTCTTGAATAAATTTAATTCACCTTATGTTGATGTTGGGTTTTCTCACTTCATCTTCCTTTGACATCAAAAATCATATTATTTTTTCTTTTCCTTCACCATTTTTGTCTACCTTGATCACAAACTTTTCAGAGCAGAACAGTTTAATGTTCTACCCTGGTCTCAAAAATTGGAGGACAAAGTTGTCTACAATTCAGACAGGCTAGCAAGAGTCTTCCTTAACCAGGACAGTTTGGACAACATTCTTTTACAATATAACTAAGTTATCCACAAAGAAACAGCAAAAACTACTCAAGAATTAAATCAGAAAAGATTTCTCTTGGTGGACCTAGTGGGGTATTAAAACATCACCATGAGCACAAGGAAGAAATACAAATTAAATCCTGAATGCAGAGTTGAAAGATTCTTGGCTATTTATTACAGATTTTTCTTTTCTGAACACCTTTAAAAATACTTTCTTTTTTTTCCCTCCCTCCAAAAAATAAAAATTAAAGCAATGAATTGAAAAACTCTTCACATCTGACTGTTTTCAAACTAAGATTAATATTTTGCTTCTGTTCTCATTATTTCTTTCTTGAGCATTTTCCTGTGATCTCATTTTGAATTAAAATACTCCTGGAACTGATCCTATTCTTGTCTGCTTCTTTTTGACTGGCTGCTTTCTAGGTAAAATGGCTTAAGGGAAAGATACTTGACCAAGTAAGTGGAAAAATAAACAATTGCACTTAAGTTTAAAAAA
>VZTL01069463.1:89284-111340 GCA_013400535.1 Scopus umbretta | reverse complement strand
CCATCCCCGCTCCCGCCGCGGAGCCGGGCCGGGGGGGCGCAGGCGTTGCGGTGCCATCGGCCGCTCCTCTGAGCGGGGCCCCGGTACGATCGCTCCCGCAGGAGCCGGCGAGGGGAGGTTGAGCCTCCTGCGGCGGGCCCCGGGCCGCGGGCGTCCCTCGCCGTGTGCGGGGCGCGCCGGGCGCTCGGCACCACCGACAGCCGCCTGCTCAGGCCGATGCGGGGGACCGGGAACAAAGGAATCCATCAACTGACCTTCCCCGCACAACTGCGCTCACGCACAAACCGGCTCCTGAGCTGCCAGCCTGCGGCTGCCTTCGGTGTCTCTGACAGAAGCCGCAGGACTCCTTGTGTCAACATTTTTAGACACCTGCGAGGGAGCTCGTTCTTAGAAGGGGGGGGAACCTTGGGCCAAGCACGTTTGTAGTCGAGGGTAAATAAAACGAGAGAAACTGCACTTTATTTATAATGCCAGTAGCAGTCTTTCGTCAATTATTTTCTCCACACAGCTTATTAATGGATTAGATGCAGCTTCGTAGCAGGTGACGAGATACTCGTTTCAAAAAGAGTAAAAGTGAGGTAGTGCTTATTGTTGTTACTCTTGGTCTTTAACAAGCATACATCGGTATGCTTCCCATGGTACCAGGGCAGGGGAGTGAAGGTAGAAGGCATGCAATCGCAGCTTTTGCAAGAGAAAGAGCCGTAGAACCAGAGCTAGAATCTGGGCATCATCCCTCCCTCTCCAGCATGCCTGCTCCTGGAGCGTATTCAGCCTTCGGTCAGGGAAGTTCCAGCACGCTCAACTTTTCATAGCTGTTTTCCTCTCTGGATTAAAGATTCACCATTTCTGCCAACAGTTGCGTGTTCAATATCCTTTATGGAAGGCTGAACACCATTTTTCTCCTTATAAAATACCCTTCTTCCTCCACCCTTTGTACAAGACAATTTTGGCTACACACAACTACGGGTTCATAGCGCAGCTCACCGCCGGTGGTTCTGCCAGCAGCATCAAAAGCCCCTGGCTTCCAATGATTCCATTCGAAACTTTATGGATAACTACTAAGGGCTCCATCCTTCTGAAGCGATGCTTTAATCCACAGGTGCGTGCATCTCGACTTACTTCACTGACTGTGTCATCAGGAGAGTTTCAAAACAGGCCTAGCACAAGCTGCCTTTTGTTACCTAGAAGCTAGGTGAAGTTATTTCCAGAAATCTCTCCAATAACTTTTTTCTTGTCCTGGTTGGCCAGAATTTTAGCGAGGTGATGGCGAGCTTTGCCATCTGCAAAGGCAGTATCCAGTAGTCCTAGCAAACACTGGAAGATCTGTTTTCTCTGTTCCGTTTCAACCATGCTAAGGGGTCACGTGTAACAAGCTAAATCCTCGAGCAAAAATCCTTGACAAAAAGCAAGCTTCACAGTCCCTTGTTGTGCAGTAGGCTGGTATCTTAATTTTGCTTTCTCAGCTCACGACAAGCCCCTACGCAGTAAAATACGAAGAGGATCTACGCTGGATGTGCCTCCGGATCCATTAGGCAAGTACCAAACTTTTGTACTTCATGCTAATGTATTTCCGACGTGTTTCGCACAGTTTTCCCACTGGGTACATCCTCTGCGAGGAGCTGCTTTGGAGGAGACTCCGGAGTCGGCCCCGACAGCAGCTCCACAACGCAGAACGGAGAGAAGGCGACGATAGCTCAGTTTATGCCAGATGCTATCCCCCCCCCCTCCCCTCCCCCCCAGGAAGGAACTGCAGATAACCAGGGTAAGGAGACTGGAGTGTCAGCATAGCCGAGTCTTGTTTTCAGCAGAAAGGAAGCTGCCATTTGGGTTAAAATTTTCATAGAGTGAGTAACTTGTAGGAAGAAAACCTACCCAGCTTCTACGATGAAGTGCAAGGGACTAGCCTAGCAGCTCGGATGACATTTTGGAAAGGGACGGTCTGCAGCAAGTTTTACATTTTTTAAGTTTCTTCAAAATTTCACTTCTAGAGGAATTAATTCAGTAGTTTTCTTCTTCCTTTTAAATTTAAGCTCAAAATTAAAAATACCCGCCAGAAAATTTTGGGATAGAAGACAGAAAAAGCAATCTCCATGAAAGCAGATCCCATTCATGAAGATCAAATATAGTCAGCATCCTTCTCGACTGCGCAACTGCAGTGAAGACGACTTCTGTCCTAGACCAAGTAAGAAAAAATTCCAGGTGTTTGGCCAATCCACAAAGGTCTTGGTTTAACCCAGCCACCTGCCGGGGTTCCGGCCGTCTCCAGAGCAGGCTCACAGCCGCCCTCGGCCACCTCCATCGTGCCGCGGCGCGCCGTCGGGTGGACAGTTTCAAGCAGGAAATTCTGGTTCTCGTTCCAGGCAGGAGCCCTCGCAGCCCGACGGCAGGCACCGCAGCCGTCTCTCCCCGCGCGCCTCCCGGCAGGCAGCCGCAACGCTCTTTTCACGCACCGTCTGCGTATTCCTGCCCTCCTGTCCCGCAGCCGGGACGGGGCCTTGAACAACGTCCGACGCAGGGCTGGGCGACGGGGCAAGTCGCTGTTGCCACATAAAGCGCGTCCTTTGTAGGCAGGGTTGCCTGCAGGTCAACTAAAGGAATTCGTATTCTACAAACTGCTAGAAGAAGTAAAATTAAACTTTATTTAAAAATTCTTCTAATATAGAAAACGAGAGGAAACAAAGGCAACGAAGTAATGCCCCCGGTTCCATCTCATTACATGAGTTACTGTATTTACAGCTTCAGGAAGGAGCACTGGCAGAAGGTACACGTCCTGCTACTTACGGAGAACTACAAACACTTAACAATACATTGTACAAACCTGACATAACATTTAAAGGTTCACTGCAGGAAACAATTAAATACGCTCGCTAAGACAGACAGTAGAAGAGCACAGACGGGTGTTATTCATCCTGATTTCTCCAAGCGTTCTGTACAGCCTAAACTACCGACACGATTTCCTTCTCGCTCCTCGCCACCGTGGCAAGAACTGCCGTACGCTACGGAAACGGGATCATCCAGCATCATTTGGAGAGGTCGGTAATCTCTAAAGTAAAATGGGACATTACCAAATTCCTCCTGTCGTAATTTTACCTTCTGGAGAATTTGGAAAAGCTAAATAAAATTAAAGCAGCGAAGTAACATGGAATACATTGTGCTGAACTCCATGCATCCACAGGCAGCATAGCAACTTAAGGCCCCAACATTTTATCAGCGTCAATTTTTGCTCGTGGTGTCACAGTGAGTGCACACCTGGGATGAAGTTCATGATTTTTATTGTTTTTTATTATTATTTTTAGTTCCCCAGCTGCCAGATTGATCTAGATTTCCTGTGTACGTGGGCCTTTCTGATGTTCATACTGTAGGAAATGAAATACAACAGGCAAACACTTCTTCAGACTGCATTCTCTATACATATATAAGTTTTTACACTATCTACAAAACAGTGATTAGATGCTTCTGTGTAAGTTCTTGCTACTCATTTAAAAATACTAGAGAAAAAACTGTACAGTTCTCTAAATTACATCTTTAAAAGAATAATTTTTTTAGAAGTTCATAAAAGACTTCATGTTTGTTTGTACTGAGAATTAAATGATCGAACAAGAAAGATTAGAAATACGGTGTTCAAATCAAGTTAGACAGATCAAGCACTTAACAGAACGTTTTTTGTAAACTGTAAACTTCTCGTTTTCTGTTCAACTTTACATATGCATTCGAGAATTAGGAAGAACTTCAGTTATGAGGTCCTTGTTTTAATCTCTGCTACATACAAAAGATACTGAAAAGCAAAAACTATTAAATAATTTAATATACAAGTGTCGTTAAAAAGCACTGTACATTGTAACAAATGTACACTGAATTTCAGAGCTAGAAAAATCACCGAGTTATTTTCAAATTTACATGACTTTTGAAATTCTGTGATGGGAAGAGGACTCTGGTAACGGCGCAGAGTTCTGAACGCCGCAGGGCTGTGGGCGAGCGTGGCCGAGTGCTGTTCCGCACAAAAGAAAAGCCCAGGTGAAGCTGGCTCGTCACAGTTGGGGAAATCCCAGGTTGTTCCTCCCGACATTACAAGTTCAGCTACGGCATTTAGCAAGTGATTCCTGTTAAAAACCTGAGCGCACTTCCATCAGAAGCAAGCAGGCAGCCTTTCCCTCGAGTACTTCCTTCCCTCCCGAGAACAGACCGGCAAGGGATTCGAGCTACAAAGCAGCCTGGTTCGCACGCAAGTACCCACGACGAGAAGCCGGCAAATTGCCACTGCAAATTGCTCTCCCGTAACGCAACCTTCAGCTCTGCAGGTCTCGAAGCTGGAAGATCAGGTCAGGAGACGCAGCGACCCGAACGGGCGCCGGTGGACATCTCGCTTGCTGCAAAATGCTTTTCTTAAACTCAGCCCAAGCCACAGAGCTCTCCAGTTGGGATTTTTTAATATTGCCTTACGGAAGGCGGCACTTTTTTGGCCAAAACATTTAAAGCCATTTATTATAGTTGCCATCGGCATGTAATCAGTTAAATTCAACAGCCTCAGACTGGATGACAAAAGACAAAAAAAAAAGAGAATGCTTGGATTACCTGAATGGGACTCCAGCAGATTTTAAAGTACATCTTTTTCAGTTACTAGGCATTCCTCAGCTGCTAAGAGCACTAAGAAAATGGCCATTGCATTTAGGTGCTTAAAAACAGGTACTGAGCTCTTGCAACTCAGTGACTTACGGAGGGAACAGCCAAAGAGAGATACTGCTTCCCATTCACAAAAAAGGGGGAAAGACCTAAAAATAGTCCATGGGGTATCAATATTCCCAAGGTGGGATTTACCTGATTGTTCCTGATCACAGTCCAAGCAGGGGACAGCTCTTGAGCTCACGAAGTTGTTCTGTCTCTAACAGACGCCTGCGGCACGGCCTGGCCGTCTCGGACCCGCAGCGGAGCGAGCGTGAGCCCACCTCTCCTCTCCTCTCCCCGCGAGCCGGGGCCCCACGGGCAGCGCGCTGCCACCGAGGTGCTGGCGCGGAGACGGGCTCCTGCCCCTGGCGCTGCGAGCCCGGCGGCTTCCGTGGGAATGCCGCAGCAGGCCGGCTGTCAGCTCTGCGGCTCACGGCCGTCGAGGGGACAGGGGATGGCGAGAGCCGGGTGGCAGGCACAGAACACGATCTCAATGAGCGAGCGATGCAGAACAGGGTCCATCTGCGTGGATTCTCCCTGGATTGGGTACCTCCAAATACCCCGTACGCTAACTCACAGGGTTTGGGGTTTTTTCCTTCCCTATTTTTTGAGTTTTAAGGGAGACTTTAAACAGCACTGAATTTTTTTTTCTTGCAAACCCAGTAATAGGACTCTCTCCCTACACTGATATTGAGGCCATGTTTTCCCTGTTGGAGATTTAACAAGGCCTAAAATATACATGGCTTCTGCAAGAGTCAATGTCTGAGAACAGGATCTAAATCGGCATCGCATGTCTGGTAGAGGAAACATAAAAGCCTAGTTTGCTAATTGGACAAGCACTTGTCCCCTTAATATCATTCAGCAGTAAAAACAGAGGGGTTTGAATTACAAAAAGCAAGTGTCTCTGTGAGCTGTTGCTAGACAGGGGACAAGACTTTGCTAGGTGATCTTTAAGGTCCCTTCCAACCCAAACTATTACATGATTGAAGACAGATTTCACAGTATTCCTTCTACAGCAAAAGTTCTTAAAGGTTACTTCCTCTAAAATATTCTCTTCCTCCCTCAGAAACAGAAGCCATCACAGAAAGCCCAAGTAATTTTTCTAGCAGATTCCTTTTCCCTCCCCTTTTAACTTGGGAGATAAATATGCAGAGCTACCAAGGATGAAAAACACCTTTATTCAACCCCATGAACCTTGCAAGCTTTACATGGCACTGCGACGGACTGGCACAGATCCTTCCTATAAAGCTGCTGATGCTTCACGGAATTAACAACTCTCATACTGCTTTCTGCAGAATACACCTGGGCCTCATCTCTCCTGTTCCGAGACGGCTGCAGAGGCACAGGTAAACGCAGTGAGAATTCAGAGCAGAAGAGTTCAAAAAACGGAGATAGGTCAGGAAAGCTAACACAGAAAAGTTTGGAAATGTGGCGGTTTTTGCCAAGGGCAAGTCTACAGTTTTCATCCTAAGCCTCTGGCTTGTATTGGATCTGGGTTTTAACCACCTGGGTTTAACTCCGACTTCAATCACTTGTAAAAATCATTAAGGCACAGATGCTGCCTTCCCTTGGCAAGGCTGCAGTAAAGATGCGAAACGCTGCTTCCCAGCTGCCTGGCCTAAGCAGGGACTAGACAGGAGAACAAGAACCTTCCTCCTTCTGAACAAGTCACGACAAAGTAGCAGAGACGGAGAGAGCTGGGGTTCTGCCTTACCCTGTGCGGGACCGGACATCAGTGCAGGCAGACAGAAGGAAGGCCCTCACAGGGACGAAGCGGTGGCACGTTGTTGTCACCCACTCGTGAATCCGGGAGGCGGAACCTGCTCCTCTGACAACAGCGCACGTCTGCTCCGCTCAGCCTGGAGGCCACCCCGAGGGGGCCAGCGCGCCCCCGGCTGCAAACACCCCGCCCGTCGGAACTCGGATCTCGCCGATCTCACCCTTACCTTCACTGCAAGGCTACAAACACCACCGGCAACGACTTGCAGACAATGAGAAGGAAAAGAATATTACCTCAGAAAACTAGATTTAGACCTTTAGGGCACCCTACAATCAATCGTCATTTAATCCAATTATTCCCAAGAGTAGAAGGGTGCAGAAAACATTAAAACTGGCATCCATCGTACTCCAGGGAAGGTTTAGGTATTTAGAATACAATTTGTATTCAAAACTGTGCGAGTCCTCTTCATTTTCTGTGACAATTTTTAAAAAGTAGGTATCTAACAACTTAAGGAACAAGCGTCCTTTGGACTAAACCTTAATTCTCAGAAAGAGGAAAGCAGATTAAAACCAGTAGGTATATACACACTAGCTGTATATTCACACACATTATGTAAAAGCAGCTTAAAATGCCCTTCTCACTTTGCAAGTCTATGAAATGTATGTTGTCTTTATGCAATCTGTTTCCTACAAGGCCCTCACTACAAGAGGAATTTGCTGCCTTTTCTTTGAAGAAAAGATTTTGCATGAACTTTTTTTTTTTTCTCCTTTTTTGGCCTTTCTTTTTTTTTTTTTTTTTTTTTTTTTTTTTTTTTTTTTTTTGTCGTCGTCGTCTTTTTAAACACACTGTCCTGATAGTTATTCTGTTTCACAGGAGACTGGCCAGGCTGGTGGTGGGTCCGTTCTGTGCCTGGAACTGTACAGGAGGTGGTCCATCTGTCCACTGAAAGATAACAAACAGCATGAAAATCCTACAGCCGCTGCCCGGAGAGGGGAGGAATGGTGGCGAGGCCAGAGGAGCTTGCCATACAGACGTTCACTACCTTGAGATAATTAAAGATTTCGTCACGAGAAGTTGCATATCAGGTTTGACTTTGTTTTACGTCTGTGCAGCTCCTGTCCCTTGAACAGTATTTCTTTCGAAGCTACCCCACATGCCCGTCATTCCAAACCTAGCTGACTCCCGTGCCGAATCCAGGGTCAACGGCAATCAAGTGAAAGCGTTTCCTGCTCTTACAGGTAAATGCCTGACCATCCAAACGCGGGAAACCGCGACTTGCACAAACGGGGGACCCAACTTTAGCAGTGGCTGTCTGAGCCCATTCCACGCTGCAGGTAGTGTTTCCAGAGCAAGCAAAGCCTCTGGTTCTCGCCCATTTCATTACTAAAATGTTTTCCTCTCACATTTGACAAAATCTTCTGAAATGGACACATTTAATATTTGTTTCTTTATCCTCTTCCCCCTCCAGATTTTTAACCCAGCGGAGATTACGCAAAAGCCAGGAAAGGCAAGCAAAGACAGGGGAGGCTGGAGCACCGGCTCGCGTCTCTGGGCCTGGCCCCTGGACGGAGACGGGCACCTGGCTGTGGGGTCTCTCAACACGGGCTGCATCGCAAACACGTTCATTCTCACAAGTCTCGGGATCCCTTTGCGAGCAAAACCAGCAAATAGCATCTTCCTATTGGCCTTTTTTTCCTCCTTTCTTCTCCCCAAAAGGGAATGTTGGGGAAAAGATGGCAAGCTCACTGCATCTCACATTCCCATTTGGACATTATTTCAGTCCAGAACGGCAAATGATCTAACGCCTTTGCCGAATTGCAGCTTAGGAAACCATTCTGTATGTTAAAACAGTGTTAAAAACGTTTCTGACAGGAAGGACATCAATGTTGGAAGTCCAGAGAAAGTTGCACCTTAAGGCAACGGCTATACAGACATCAAATGGTAGATTAACTGGCAATTCGGACTGCTAGGTAAGTGGGGAAAAACCCTTAGGAATGCTAAAGTATCCATACAAACTGTACTTTTAGCAGTGTACAACAAAGCATTCCCCAGAACAAGACAGACTGGATGACCTAAACATTAAAATTAAAAACTGAGAACACAGCAACTTTCTTTCAAAACTGATTAGTTGTCACCAAAACGAAGTGGCTACCGGCTACAAAAGCCATTTAAGACACAGCAGTTCTGGTGCACCAAGAAAACACTTCAAGGAAACAAAAGACCTTACCCACCAAACAACCTTTACAAAAATTAACTAATTGAGTCACACTTCCTTTTCCCATTATCAGTCCAATTTAAATATTAGGAAGTAGACTGAATTTCAGCAACTTGCTGAGAAGTGTGCTCAGCAGAAGAAAGGAACAGTAAGGGAAAGCAAAGTGCATTGTTTTGCCTCAGAAACGCTCGTAACTGCAAGATGAAGACTGCTTACCGTGATTAGATTGTGTTCTGGAAGACTGCATGCTTCGATGTGGTCCTGGAGGAGCTGTTGTGAGAAGTTCTGATGCATCTGTGCTGCCTCGTGTGCGTCCATGGCGTTTCCACAGGCTTTGTTCAGGTCTGAAAAACAAGAGCATCGTGTGTTCACCAAGAAACTCCGTTTGTACTTCGATGACTGACCAGCTCTCTTATCCAAAAAGACTGTTCCTTATATCTGATGAATCCAATAATTGATTTACACCTCCAATATACTGAAGTCATTATCGCTTCCGAATGAAAACCCCTTTTAAGAGAAGCAGGGGCACATGGGGAACCCGAAGCCTTCCCTTTTCCAATAGTACTGGCAGCGCACATTGCAGGATTTCGTGCCATTTTAATTTCCAACTGTTCAAAAAACAGCTCTGAAAGGAGGAAGCAAACTCCTCACCCCAATAAAAGCCCCTGTGCAGCTCATGTTTTGTCTTTTGAGTTTCCAGCACCATCTAGTGGGAACAGAAAAGACTCGCCGGTTTCTCACTGCAGCTCCACGATTCGGCAAACACAGGTTGCAGAAGTCAAGCAACCCTTTTTCTTTGCTGAATCCCCGCTTTTTGGGGGGCTACGGAAGCCTGCTGCTTTGCATACACCAAAAGCTCATCCTCGTGTCTTAGGATCATAGAATCATTTAGGTTGGAAAAGACCTTTAAAATCATCCGGTCCAACCATTAACCTAACGCTACCAAGTCTTCCGTGAGGTTTAGCCACGGGTATTAGCTCAGTCGGATTCAAGACTGGTAACCTACTAAGAATCACACAATTTCAGCTAAAAATTACAAGCAGCACAGTGTGGCAGGGGCTGAGACGCTGCACCTCCTATCAATGAACACGTGGTTGTGTTTTGTTATTCCTCATCAAGCACCTTTTCTTCAAGAGTAAGTAATTAGTTCTATAGAGGAAGCTCTTAGGAAAAAAAAAAAAAAAATCAAAGCAGAGTGGAAACTGCCTCTCGCTGTTCCCAGGCTACGTATCCTCCTGGATAAGACCGGAGGCAACAGCAGCTGAACACGGCATGGTGTTTCGTCTACAGCTGATCCACCATTGTACTATCGGCATGTTTTGTACGTGAACTACCACTTGGAAAAGAATAAGAAAAGTATTTCAACTGCCTGGAAGCGGTTTTGTAGCAAAGGCAACAGCAAAGCAGAAAATAAGCCTGGCTGACATTGCTCAATGCAGAGCACCATGCTTATAGTAAACACGGCAATTTAATAGAAATTGAAGCTGCGGGGTAAGTTCTTGGAAAAAAGAGTAGAGTTACTGCTTTATTTTCTAGTGAGAGCAAATCAATTGCAGCATTAATGCTGACGGTCTGCCAAGAAGCTAGTCAATATTTGAACAAAGCATCCTGGGGCCCGTGTAAGTCAGATTAAACAATATTTATGTATGGAGTGATACAATAGTCTGTTATATTTATTAAAGCCCGCACGCAGAAGCAAAGCGTAAGTGAAACTTAATGAAATGTTTACTACAATTTGAACTGCCGTCAAAGAAAAGCAGAGCAGCAGCAGCACAGAAGCTGCACGGGTGCGAACCGGCGCCCTGGCCGAAGGGCGACCACTTCAGCCGTTTGTATCACAAACCGCCGTCCAGCAACAGCCGGAGAAACCCAACTGCTGCCTCGCTCCAGTCACACGGGGACGCTGGAGCTCTACCGGCCTTCTCACCCCAGGCGTCTTACAGCCCCCCAGAAACACCCCACCTGGAGTACCCGACAGCAGCGCCAGAGCTGCGGACCAGGGACTGGAAGAACCGTCTTGCGCTTCTAGCGGTCCTTGGTAAGCCCAGGCAGCCTCTCGGCGTTGGCATACCTCCCCACACTCATCCCGTTAGTCACGAGAGGCTCTTTGCCGCTTTTTTTTTTAACTACAAGACCTTTTCCTGACTTACCTCTCAACAGAGCTGAAGACCACAGCTGCACAGACATATCTGGTATCTTGCTTGCAAGCTGCATGGCTGGTACTACCATGTTATTACTTTCCTGGTGAAGAGCAGACATCAAAATAAAATGGATTCTTTTCCCCCCGCCCTTGCAAACACATATTACATAGAGATGTTAAATTTGTCCTTTAATTGCTGCCACGTTCTAGCTAAGAAGTGGAAGTGTGTAACGGCACTATAACCCAAACACATCATCTAAAGCTGTCTGGAATTTTGCTCTGTCCTAGGAATTATGGCGCCCATGTTGTGCAAGATAATAGAAATATTTCATGCATTCTGGCATATGGTGAGAATTGAGGAGCTTGTACCCACAATTCCTTCCAAAACAATCCAGTTGAGTGATGTTACTTGTCCTTTACTCAGCTCCTTTTTCCAAGTGATTTCAGGCATTACGGAAACACGCACTTCTAGAACAGACTTCAAACGCTACTACTTTGTTAAAGTGTTATTAACATGCAAATTACAGCTACGGAATTATGCAAGTCAATAAGCTGCCAACTTCTAGTGGGAGAGCCATAAACAAGCATTCTTAAAATAAGATTGATTTCACAAAATGTCCTGATTTTCTTTGGCAAAGGACAAGTCAAACATTTACACGGTAATACCAGGGACAGTGAAGGCTTACCCTGTGATTCCCTAACACGTAGAATATATGACCCAGGAGTACGAGAGAACATGCTGTTAATCGATTCAAGTCTTCCGCATTTGACATTTTCAGCGTCTCTCGCAAAAATCGTCTAACAAAAACAGAGCAAAAATAAAGTCTTTTAAAAACTCGACTTTCCCTCCAGTATGTAAGAAACATCATTAAGAACTGAATTAATCCAACTGGCAAACATTAGCACTCAGGAATAAACGTGCGTCGCAGGTGACCTTAAACAAAGCACTTAATTCCCAAACCTCACTTTTCACTTAGCAAAAACGACTACAATACAGCTCCTCCTTTGAAAAGCTTCTGTTTCAGATGTGCCACTGCAGAACACTGCACAAGTATTACTACTGGCATTTAGAACTAGAGATCCAAACCAAACAGTTTCATGGCATCTTCCCCCAAGTGAAAAACAGAAGGTGACTAAACCCACAGAGAGAAAGAAGATCGAGCAGGTTGGAAAGCAAAGCCTCGGGGGTTTTGTTTTTATCTTGAAAAGCTCGATTTAGTTTCTCCCCCCCCCACACACCTTCCAAGGGCATTGGTTTATACTCACTTTGCCTCATTGTATCTTCCTTGAAAGAAGGAGAACAGGCCTCGGATGTAGAAAGCTGCTGCTCGAAGACAGTGAGAGCTACGGACAAAGCAACGCATTGAAACGTAGGCATTGGGCGGTGATTAAATGCGTTACAGACAGATTTCTAGGAATTTGCCTAATAATCAAATCTCCAAACAAAACATTATATTTCATGCGTGGTCAGAACTTCTGCCTTGAAAAGAAGTTGATTATTTTGTTTTCTTTTAAAAAAAGCCTGCTACAAATCCGGTATTACCATCACCAATGCAACATCAGCACGTAGATAGTTTCTGGAATTCTCACCTCACAGGAAAATTATGGTCTGGATTTATCCTTTCCAATAAGCTGTAAAGCTACAAAGCGGGAGAGGAAAAGAAAGATAATGAGTGTTTCTCACATATACAGGCTTCCAGTACTGACAGCAAGTGTTTTTATAGGAAGTGCACATCAAATCAAAATGTTGCCAGTCACCACAAACACACTCAAGTTTACTTGTGCTGGTTAGATCATAGCACAAACATTCCAACATTAGGAGCTTTCATGCCCATTTTGATCCTAAAATCAAGTTTTATACAAAATACGCTCTCTCAGACTTCACAGAACTTTCTATACAGTGTTAATATTTCCTCAGAAAACTTTCAGCTGTCGTATCCAACTGAGCTGTTCAAGACTCAAATGAACGCTGTATCAGATTTGCTATTTAATTAAAACCAGAAATCAGCGAAGCAAAACAACCCAAAAGGCCAACTTTAATTCTTATTTTTGCTCTCTAAGCTCGTTAACAAAGTACTGTGTGCTTGGTGAAAACGTTCCTTTACAGCCTCCTCACAAGAAACCTGCAAGCAGGTCTCTGAGAAGTTACGACCGAGGGATCAGACACGTCACTGAAGGAGCACAGGCAGCTGATTGTATTAATGTGATTGTATTAATGTGGCTTCAGGCACACCGCTGAAGCAAAATGAACACCCCCATGCACATACCTATTTCTGGACATTTAGTTAAATCTTTCTGGGTTTGATGTAATCTAATAAACCCCCAGACACAGATGGAAACTGAAGCAAACAGGTTGAATGAGTCAAGATAACAGAGTTATCCACCCGCTTCACACTGGGAAGCTTGCCCTCCCAGGGCTGCAGAGAATTCCGTGTACAATCCAGAACACTCTGCTTTGGTGGTTTGCAGCTAGGCCAGCTGATGCCACCGGTTCTTCACCGTTCATTGACACTACCCTGATGAAGGAGTTGCCTGGCTGCCAGACAAAGCTCCGCTTTGCAAAAATGCTCAAAAAAAAAAAAAAAAAAAAAAAAAAGAATGATTCAAGCACAATAGCAGTTTTCTCTCCAAAAAAAAGTTCTGACTTTCAGAATGACGATCAGAAACCAGCTTACCTCTTGATGCCGGTTGCCTTCCCTGATGTACACACTGGCTAAGTTTGTCACAATGAATGCCCACAGTTCTTGGTGTGTAGTGAGCTAAAATAAACAAGATACCAATAGCACAGTCAAATACTTCAGCATCTAGCCCAGAATTTGCTCACCCCATATAAATCGCAGATTTGGTGTCTGATATTTTGCTATTAAGAAATCCTCCTGACCTGAACTGTGATCAGCATAGGAAAAAAAAAAATGAACTAGTGCAATTAATAAACAGATGATCTCCAGATTTCCCTTCCAGCCTCAACTGCTGTTTGGTGACTCACACAACAATTGCAACAACCCCATTTCCACATTGAACATCCATAGTAAATAGTTTGGGAAGAAAATCTTACCCTCAGTGCTGTAGTAAATTGTGCTTCTGCATTGTCCATGCAATTAACAGAAATGCAGTAGAGCCCCTGTAGAAGACACGGTATTTCTAAGGTAGCACATAATACAATCATAGCAAGCCGAGAACGCGAAGAAGGCAGGCGTGCACAAAGCCACAGAAATCTCGGGATATTAGCAGGAAAAAAGGTAACCAACAAGTCTTAGCTTTGCTTGGCTCTGGGAAAAATAAGCGACCTCTACACAAAATCCTTCAAAATAGTACGTTCCTGTAAAAACCACTCCATTTATCCAAGAAAACCCTCTTAATTTTTTATAATACCCAAACGGCAATGCTACCCGAGCTCTTCCCCTTACACAGTTCCCACAACGTACCGTCTCAAACGCGCGCACTACAAACCCCGTGTATTTACCTTGCATACCAACTACCACGCTACCCATCGCTTATTTTACAAAGGGACTTAAGCCTTTGACAGCCTTAAATAACACTGGGTGCGAGTCCCCGCAGCAGGACAGGCCATCGATACGCAGACCCCACTACCCAGCAGGAAATCCCGCTGTCTGCCTCGCTACGTTCGCGCTAGTTACTAGCGATGAGCGCGAGTCTTGGGTACGGTCCTCCAAAGAGTCAAAAGTTTATGGCTAATCAGAGACACTTACTAATAGAGTGTGCAGCTGGGCAGCGTGATTAGAAAACAGTCTGGGAGACTGCTGGCAGAGCTGACAGACTTGTGAGATCTGTTAGGGGGGAAAAAAGAAAAGTAATATTTTAAGATATTTTTTCTCCGTTTCTTGTCGTGCTCTAAATCCATCCACTTGCATCATACGTGTCACTCAGTACGTCTCGCTGATTGGTTCAGTGATTACCTCGGGGACTGCCTGAGGTAAAAGCGGAGGCTAGACTTGCCTCAAGCCAAGGTAGGCGCCCTGCTCCATACACACTCCTCCCACGCCGCGCACTCAGACTGGTTTTGAATTATTTGCTTTGCAGCAGCTCCACCATATGGTGGCACCACCTGCAAACCAAGTCACAGATCTCTTCTGACAAGCTCAAGAATCTGAGTTGGCACGCAACAGAAAAACTGGAATCAAACCCTTCCACGGGGTATGTGCTTGTGAGGAGTTTTATGAGCCAGAAGTAATGACTATTCTTTTAGCAGGCCAAATTTCCCCCTGCCCCCCGAGTATGTGCATGAGAAGGCTGACAGCAGAGGTGGAGATGATACACCACTATGTCCTATAAATAAGGGATCGATGAACAGGATTTAAAAATGACGGTGAGAATGGGGGAAAAAAAGCACAGTTATTCCTTGCATTAGAGAACACCACTGCCCTCTTCATTTTCCCCCAAACTATGCAAGAGGAAGAAAGGACAGAAAGACAGGGAACCTTAAAAACTGAGAAACATTTGGGTAAGACAGGAACGCTAAGAGGAAGAGTTAAGAACTACTCTCAGTCATGAATCTAAGGGAAAGGGAAAAGACACCAGAGTCAGACTGCAAAGTACAATCAGGAGGGTGTCAGTTGTAGCCACTGATTAATTACTGTTGACTCCATGAGCAACTCCAAAGTGTTCTTAAATAAAATATTTAAGAGGAGGCTAATTCCACAGCTTCAGAGTTGCGCTATCCTGAGCACCGTTAGGCCTGACTATGTCTGTTAGTAGTTTAGCACTGCTGGAATACTCATCTGAGCCCAAGCATCTCCCTCAGAACTGAAATTCCCGAATATTAAAAGCTATCACTGCATACATCCACAACTAGGGAAATGACGAAACCCCATTTTTACCTCCTGCAATGCTGTGGCTTTGTGTCCCGTGACAAGCCGACACATGATAATGTGTTCCAACAAAATAACTTGGAAAGATGACAAGATAGGACTGCAGTCCAACACTGAAAAGGGAAAAGTAATCCAATACGTGAAGTTAAGACAATTTTAACATCCTAACCACGCAGCCTCCCCCGCACCTAGCCAGCTTCCTCAACTGCAGGTGGTTCAGCAAGGCTTCAGCACACAGACTCATCTGTGGAAATCTAGAGAGTGACGTCTTCAGCTGGACCACCTGGTGTCAGAACAGTCAGCATACTGCCCAGCTCCTCTTCCACGCGCCACGGGAAGGATGGCACAGGTTTAAAAAAAACAAGCAAACAAAAAAAAAAAAAAAACCAACCCCAAAACCTCACATCACACCCCCAAAACCACGATGCCCTGAACTGTCAGGAGTGGGAGTCTGGGCACCAGTTCAGGAAACGCTTCTTGGGAACACATGCTCATTTTAGAGAATCGAGAACTTGGGTAACCAAACACATGGACAACCAGAAAGGCAGTATGAAAATATATGTATTTGCAGCCCAATTTACTGAGTTACAATAATAACCCCGCCCCCAAATTTGATTTCTGCATTCAAAGTAACTATCCAGTTTTAAAACACAGCAAAGTTCTTAGATGGAGCAGAAACAGCCTGACAGCAGGCTGTCCCAGTGAGCTAAATAAGGTTGCTGCGGTTTCGTTTTGGTTTTAATTCAAATTAGCAACAAGTAATGGAATCTTGCAGCATCGGCTAAATTGTAATCCTTATCCTTACTTTTTAGCTTCTCTAGCTGCATGAGTGCTTTGTCTGTGTACTTCTGAGCCTTCTCCAGGTACCCTGCTTGCATGGAATGCATCACCGTCACCTGCCAGAAAACACAGGAAAGATCACAAAAAACTATCTTTGCAAAGAGGAAAGGTCTGGGAGTTCGCACAACTCCTCAGTTACCAGCTTTTTAAAGTCAATTTTGACATCATTCAGGAGCATAACCACGTTCAAGAAGTGGGGCAACCAGTTGCAGGAATCTGAAGTCAAGATTGTCACTGTCGGTAAAAATAAGCCAACATAGCTCTACTTCGTATGAGTTAATCTGGTTCTGTTTGGCTTGGAGATTAATAAAGTTACATTCCAGTTTCCAGACTTCTTGCACAGCCTCTTCAAACACTGACATCACTGAAAGCAATAGTCTCGCAGATGCTGTGGCAGAATTAAACTGTCAGTGTAACGTAAAGCAGCATATGGCCTGCAGAATCCATCGCTGCTGGCTCCAAGCAATTTTTATCCAATTCCTCATTAATGAGAAATATACATTAAGTCAAAAAAAGAGCTTCTCACCAAGTAGACGAGCACACACATGTGTTCCTTGGGCAGCCAGTGAAAGAGATCAGCGGGGTTGCTGGGCAGAATTTCATCATCGTGCAGCGTGGAGATGGTCTGGATGCACTGCTGAAGCTGTTTCAGGCACGGCTTCACGCTTTTCACCTGTGAAAGACGATTCACATCAGACATAGCTGCTGCAGCCCAGATGCTTGAACATTTACTTAGTTGGGAAAACTTGCCAGGCAATAAATAGTCTCCACATTCAGGAAATTACTTCATGCATAAATCACAATACCAGCACGACAGGAGAGTGACTACTTAAGGCCTGTTCCAGGATTAACAACAATCAGCCCTTCGTATTTGCGTACACGGCCAACAGATACTCAAAATGTTTTTCAAAATTGTACACAAAGCCTGTTATTTCCACCAACATTACATGGAAGCAAGAGTGGCCGCCGTGGTTGTAAGTGTGCCACGGTAAACCTTTCCTTGGGGAAGAAGAAATGAATGCAATTTCTTCACCCCTCATTTCATTTATGATTAAAAGCAACGAAATTATGTTTCATTAACAAAAAGCATGCCACCGCAATAAAAAAAAAGATCACCTCAGTGTAATAATTAGCCACTTCTGAGGCAGTACTCTTGTCCCCCAGTTCTCACAACACAGGAACCATAAGAAGCACAACTCGCACGTACCTGCCCAGCATCCAGGTAATGCGTGACCTGCAGGACTAAGAAGAATACGCGTAACGACTCCTTCTGGATGGGGTTTCCTTGCCAGTTTTCAACTATCTGCCCGCAAAGGGTAAGGAGAGGGTGCACCTCCTGCAGCTTTCGTTCCATTAGAAGGAGCTGTAATTTCAAAGGAAAATTCATTATTTTTGTGCTAAACAGTTCAAACACTCAGAGAACCATAGTAGAGCCTCAGGTACGTTGATCTTATTTAAAACAAAAACAGACTCAAAGACATCTTCTTGGAAGAGCACCAGCCTTCTCAGGTGACCAAATTTTTTCATCCCTAATTACGAGGGCTCCAGTGACAATTTGCAGTTATCCTTCTTCCTTCCAGAAAGCTTTTTGTCGTAACCAATAAAGGAGAAAAAAAAGCCAAACCTATTCACAAGAACCCTGCAGACTTAAGGCTTAATCCAGGCACATTTTAATAAAGCGCTTGCTCACATGAATAAACCAATAAATAAAGCACAGATAAGCATGCAAGATAACTTAAAACAAATAACCTGTGTTCAGGCAGGCTACATTCTATTGCTCTATTACTTATACTATATTAGTTAAACAAGTAAGTAGTTTCTTTAGAGAGTACATCCAACTTACCATCCCCTTGCTTAGCAGAAACAGTGCTCTGAAATGAAACAAAATGATGTTATACTCAAAAAAGTTACCCAACCTACAACTGTATATAAAAACCCTGGGGGGGAAAAAAAAAAATCTGCCATTCTCCCCCTCAAAGACAACAGACAGAACAGCATTAACGAACCTGCCCCAGAAAAGCACATTTAAAAGCTAGATGGAACAGTCAAATCCTAGTACCAGGAATCAAAATCCCAGGCTCTCAGGTTTGTGTCTAAGCTTTGGACAGTTCCAGTGACAACAGTTTCTAAGGCCAAAACAGGCTACTGGGAAAACTTGCTGAAGACAATAAACCAAAATTCTTTTTGAAAAAAGACTCTCCAGAGTCTTAGTGGATATTATTAGTTTTAACAGAAAAAGGAAAGAGCTGCAGAAACTCTCAGCTCTAAGAGAACACTCAGAAATATTGGTTTGCCTGTAAAACCCACATAGCAATCACAACTCTAAATAAAACTAGAAGATCTCTAAATAAAGCGTAGAAGAAACCAAAATATTTTCTGTGGGAAGGGATAAAGGTCTAGGGAACTCACCTGGTATACTCTGATCCTACAACCCGAGCATATTCTGCTCCAACTCCGAGAAGGTCACATGCAGATACCAAGTCTTTTTCAAGTGTATGTAGTTGCTGAAATAAATAAATAAACAAGACCTAAGAGACCAGCATTTCCTTTGTGAACCTCAAAAGCAGTTTTTTAAAATGCAATTCATCCTGTGCTTTACACGTAACAAGTGCTAAACTGGTACTTGTTAAACATATCATCTGATTTTAGATTCATTTTCCACGAACACCTGGCATTCTCAAAAAAAAAAAAGTCTGCAACATTTCAAAGACAGTTTCTCAGCCCAGTTTCATACCACGCAAAGCTGTTGTAATTCATTAAGATCACGTGCAGATCAGATCCAAACAGCTCCAGTATAACCGTGGACCGTTACGCTGGACTAACTGGAACCACAGAGTGTGTTTTCCAGCAAGAAGAACAGGGACAGTCTGCAAGGTATGTTTCAGGTGATGGGGAGAGGATGATGCAGCCGCCAGAGCACCTCTCACTCCCTCCTGCCTGCTGACTTTTGTACCTTCTCCAAACTCAGGCAGAAAGCCACACAGTTGTAGAAGAACGGGCACCAAGGCAATGAGACACACAGGCCTGTGGTCAAGCAAAAGCCAGAAAGGAAATACCACACAGAAGAGAAATCAGCAAAGAATGTCAAGCTTCAAGGAAGGATCCTACTCAGAGGGAAGCACTGAGAAAAACGCTTAAGCTTCATGTGAGTACTTAGGCATTAACTCATCGCAAAGTAAACATTTGTCCTTTAATCGATAGGAAGGCAAGGCTCTCCACAATTCACTGTTCCTAAACTACACAAAGGAGCTTGGCAATTCCTTTTCAACGAAGCTGGTCTGCTTGTTTAAGCTCATCAGGACAGGGGAAAAGACAAGTACAGGTGACTGTTAAGACAGTCTTCAAAGATAAAATTGCTTCTTAACTAGCCCTCTGCTGCAGACTACCTGTAAAGAGCAATTAACTCCCTCAACTCTCATATTAATCACCTCGAGGCTCTTTAGGAGCAGAGAAGAGGCATTAACCTGGGAAAAGGGGGAGTTCTTCAGCAATAATCCGCTCTTCCCACTGATCAGTTAACCTTCTGGATATGCTCCCCACCTACTGCATTGCATCGCTCAGGGAAGTCAGCACTTTAAGAGTAGTTAGGCAGCTGAAGACCGTAACAGATGTTAAACACTGCCAATTCCAACAGGTACCACTTTATTCCTAGAAGCGAAGATGGTCTGACCTGCGCAGCTGAGGCCACACTTAGAGCACGTTACAGAACAGGAAGAGTAACATCGCTTGGAGGCCTTTGCACCAGCTGCTTTTCCCATCCCAGTTTTGCTCTGTGTGCTAATTAGGTTGAAAATAATCAAACAAACACTTCAGGTTGGCAAGCTCCAATTCCAGCAGGCTTTAAGAGAACACTTGCCCTCACTGCAAAGCCATAAGGTGGATTCTCTTTTGCTCCACCTCTACAGTGGTGTGTTACTAGTGCCCACAGGATGATCCTTGCTGCTTTCTTCCCCATCTGCCTCCAGCAGGTAAAAAGTGGGCCTTGATCCAATCCGTAGTCCACCAATGTATCATTACTAACTTTTCCTCTTTTGTCTCTCCATTAACAGCAATGACTGGGGGGAGGAAGCATCCAAGCTCTTTTTAAGAGGAATACAGATATTTCCTAGGCATTTTTTTTTTCCCAGTCACAGTGCTACAGTAACATGGCAATCAATATAAATCACTTACTGCAAGTTGAAAAAGCAATCTACAGTGCCAGTACGGAGTCTGCTGTGAAATCTGAATGGCTTTGCGTAACAGAGGTTTTGCTGTATCCACTGAATTCTGAAACAGAAACACGCACACCAGTCAACATAAAAAACAGCCTACCGCAAACTTCATCGCTAACAATAACAACTTTTAAACTAGTTGCATTCTGTGCTGATCCCCCAATAAAGTCTCATAGGTCAGGAACCTTAAAACATGAAAAGCAACAAAACCAAGGATTTAACATGCAGGCCCACACATCTACACTTGACTCAAAGTCTGTTCAAAAGCATTAGCTATTTAGCTCCTCTGGCCACTATTTGAATATGCACTTTTTTCCTGCACGCGAGAGACAAGGCGAACCCTTGCTCCAGTGACAGTAAAGACAAGTTAAGGTTTTTCTGGAGAAAAAAAAAAATAGCCTAGAAAAACAACAAAAGCCCGAGGAAAACCATCTACTTCCCTCTCTCCCCCCAGATTAGCCAGTCTTTGTCTAAATAAGGGCTAAAGAAACGCTTTGGCCAAGTAAACTTCCTTTGCTGTGGAAGACCTGCATTGCAATTTCAGCAGCAACTTTCACAATAAGAAAGACCACAAGTCTTTCAGGCTCACGCTTTAGTACGCTCTATTTACATCGCAGCTGACCTTGGAAAGTTTCATAAAGCCTACACTACTAGCGATACGCTACTCCAAGGCCAAAGACGCTCAGATGCAACGCAGCCCTACAGCCCCAGAACCACCCACAATTTCTGAAGTTGTCTCAGTGCACTCACCTCCTGACAATAGAGTTCAGACAGAAGGCTGGCTGCTTCAAACTTAACATCTTCAAACTGGGGAATCTAGCAGCACCAGAGTTAAGTAAATAGCAAACACTGCCTGCAACACAGCAACACTCCAAGATCCAAAAAACCCTTTACAGAACATACGCGTTAGGAAAGCGGCCCCCAACCACGGAAGCAGATTAACAACACCAGCTAAATCCCCCTCCCCAGGGCCAGGCTCTCTCTGCGGAGGTGGCTGGTTACGGGAGCCCTCCCTGCAGGAGCGAGGTGGCCGGGCAGCGACGCTCCTCGCCCGGGCGGCCGGGAAAAGGATACTTGCTGGGATATCAACCACTGCAAGAGAAGACAGCGGGTTAGTCCGCAACCACCACAGGCCGGCCGCGCTGACAGGCCCCCCCGCCCCGGGACTCACCGCCTTCTCCAGGTGCCCGCGGGCCTGGTCGCCGTTGCGGGTGTGGTGGTAGAGGACGGAGCCGAGCTGGAGGTGGGTGCGGGCCTCCATGCGGGCCGGGGGCTTGCGGGGCAGCACGGCCTGCAGGCAGTGCACGCAGAGCCGCACCTTGGGCGGGCTCGACGTGCGGAAGTGCTCGGCCAGGCCCAGCAGCGCCAGGTACCACGACTCCCCCCCGGCCGCGCCGCCGCCGCCCGACCCCGACCCCGGTGTGGGCCCAGCACCAGCA